>CM076413.1:8052413-8267413 GCA_038363315.1 Mugilogobius chulae | reverse complement strand
GTTTTAATATATTTAATCCGGTTTTAGTCGGTTTTGATCAACGTTAACCACACACCACACATTATTTTTTCCCCTTTTTATTCGCCCTGCTTGTGAGACTAATGCCATGTGTCCAACTGACAGAAGACACTGACACTGATGTGTTTGTGTGACCAGGGAGCGCTTCTCCAGGAGGAACTGTTTGTCGCCGTGGAGATGCTATCTTCTGTCGCTGTCATTAATGAGGCGCTGGAGGCGGGGCTTATGCAGAAGTTTAGCTCCTCATTGGTCAGTGCGTCAGTGGCTCTGAGTGATGTGGAGCCTGATCTACTGCACAGGTAAAGGAAGACAACACTTGTATATGAGAACACTTTGTTTCAAACTTCAAAAAATTTCCTTTTCAGATATTTTGAAGCCCTGACCTCGTTGAAAAATCAGTCCAATGGGTCCATGCTCAACTGGAACCAGCTCCAGAATGAGATCAACTCGGTGAACAGTGAAGTCCAGGAGCGGCACCAGCGTACGTGTACATTCTTCATACTATGGTCTTATCACAAAAGTCGATATAAGATACAACTTTTTTTGTCCGCATTAAAATGGAACATATCTGCATCTGCAGCTAGTCCCACCACAGACAACAAACGACACATTCACCAAACAAAAACATCAAAATACATGAATGCAGTCCATGAGTTGTTCCTTCCTTAAGAGTGTGATGTTGGTCCATAAAGTGAGCTGCGAAGTCGTACTGGTGCTTTTGCACACAGAAACGCTTCATTACGTCTTCATTCTTTCCCTCAGCTCTGATCCTTTTGACTAAAAAACACAAAGTGTAAACACCAAGTTTCAACTAAAGAAGTTATTTACACAAACTTTAAATATTCTTTACAATAAAAGCAGAAGTGAGAGGATAGTGCTCAAGATGCCAGACTTTCCCCAGTATAGTTGCTCCCAGTGTAGTTAGTTTAGATCTTGTTCCTAACGGGCCTGTAAATAGTGAGCCTGCAGCTGACTGTGTGTGTGTGTGTTTTCAGAGCTCCTGTGTGTCTCTCTTGTTAACAATGCTGTGATGGAAGGAGACATCCACACACTGCTGTCCGCTTTGAAGCAGTCCTCTCTGGATCTCAGCTCTGTGGTTCCCAGTAACGCCAGCCGCTACCTGCTCCTGATGCAGAGAGTTCAGCAGCAGCGCGCACAGGTCTGCAAACCCTTCAAGCACACATTCAACATGACTGTTCATACATGAGAGCTGCAAGAAATATACGTAAAATAAGTAGAAGTCCAACTTCTCATGAAGGTCTTGTGAGAGTGTGAGAATGTAGAAAAGATGTCTCCCCAACAAAATTACAGTAGTTGAAACGCAGCCATTCTGTGGGACTATGGAGTTTGACACTACTGAACATTAGCAGGGTTAAGGTTATATTAGTAGTTTTTATTTCTGTCTTTGAGAAGTGTACTGACAGAATCTATAACGTCCAAGAAGACTTTTTTTTTCCCGCATAATTGCTCTTACTTCACTGAAATAACTACTGTTGCACATGTAAGATCGGTGACTTTAGATTTTTCAGAGCAAGATGGACACTCGCTGTTGTAAGTTTACAATGAACTGTCATAAATCCTGCTGTGCTGGATTCAAATGAGAATGTGGTATGTAGCAATGTCAAGAATCTGGCAGGTTTGTCAAGTGTTTCTTCTCTTCAGTGACCCTACCATCGAATCTAATGGGATGAAGCCTAAAATGTAGCTTCTGTGGTTTATCCTTGGCATTAAATTAGTCTGTAAATAACCGTACGTCTAAAAAACACCTGAGAATCATTTGGGTTTGACTTTGGTTCACTTGTTATTAGCTTTAGTTTGTGCTTTTCTTAAACTATAAATCATTCAGAGACTGATTTGAAACACATTTGCCATTGTTTTCTTCTCACACTGCTATCTTTAATTACTTAATAAACTAATTAAACATGATATTACCAAAACACAGTCAGAGCAAAGATTTTGAATGGTTTTAAGATGATAGTTATTAGCCAGATTAAAATACAAATCAATACATCTGCACCTTAATTGCCTTGACTAAAGTTCTAGTCAGTTTAGCTGCAGAAATGCACTTTTTTGGTCAAAATGGCGCCTGTCACCTGCAGAAACGGCTTGGCTTTCTTCTGTCTTGATCATTTTTCAGAGACTAACTCCGCCCACAACTGCACCTTAAACAGGCTCGCAAAAGTGGGAGATGCCCGGAGGCCTTTTAAGAGACGTCCAGTGGGTGTGAACAGACTTTGATTGACAGCACCAAATATGATATGAACAGCGAGCTTGGTAAAGGATGTGACAGAGCGGTCCACTGTGCAGACTGAGCGCATCAATAGAAGCGCGCGCACATCGCCGCTGTGACTCGTCTTTCTCACTTTTGGCACAGAGCCAGAAATACGCGGTTCACATCGGTGCGGTACAGTCTGGGTCTGCAGAGTGTATTTAAAGAGCGCAGTTGTGTGTCCGAGTAATGTACGAGGTACAACATCACCGCTGTGACTCGTTCTTCTCACATTGGGCACAGCGCCAAAGCCAGAAACGCGGTTCGTGACGATGCAGTGCCGGCTTTGCTCTGGCTCTGGTTCATTGTATTTAGAGAACGCGTTTGTGTGTGCGTGTAATGGACACGATTCAGAGCGCTGTTTGTGTCATTCTACATGCGTAAAGTTGGGGAGGGTTATCGCGTGTGTCCTATCGCCAATCAGCCAATCACATGGCTTCATTCAGTGACTACTTTGACCAGTGAGACACAGAGAGAGACAGACGTGGGACAGAACAGGGTCAAGTCAGAACAGAGTTAGAATACCTCCATCACAGACTCAAAAACACTGTTCTCCATCAAGATTTATCCATCAAATACATTTTTAAAAGGGAAGTAGCCTAGAATAATTTATTAAAAACAAAGCTTTTATTGTAAAATAGAATTATGTGGGATATTGTGAAAATATAAATATGTTTGTAATTGTTTTTAATTATAAAGTCAAATTTAAAAATGTTTTAAAAGAAACTTCGCCGTGAAGTTCCTTGCTTGGCTTGGAAATTTTTCCCCCAACTGACCTCGATGAAATCTTATTGGTGACCCCTGATGTAGATAATTCAATGTTGACCCCATAAACACAGTTTAACAGTGAAAAAAGTTGATTCGGAGTTTAGTTTCTTTTTAAAAAGCAAATGGATCATTAATGGTCTTAAATTGTCCAAAATGTAACTCTTAATTTTGGAATGTTTTTAAGACCGTGTTTTTTTAGCAAATGTATCTAATTTAAGCTAAAAATGTGCGTGTTTGTGTCGTAGACTGTTGTGAAGCCAGTCACGTAAATAAGCATCACATGGAGCTGCAGCGCTGAGAGTTCGTTAGGTCATGGTTAGCTTGGATTTGCACCATTCTCAACTGAGGATTTTGGCCAATTAATATCTTGTGATTCACGAGTTGTACCTGCAGGCCAGTTCAGCTCCATTCTGACCTTTTCACTTTGTACTGCTGTCGGCAACTTTTCGCACCACCGTCTGTGACATGATAGCTATAGATAGACCGATATATCGGTCAGCCGATATTTAGATTCCTTTTTGTGTATTGACTATATCGGCTCTCGGCCAATATTGAGACCAACATATCGGTCTATCTCTAGATCTTTTCCTCTGTGGTAAGACTTGATTTATCTCTCTTCATTCCTAAGTCTGCAGTTTTGATTTGAGCCTTAACATGTTTTTAAGTTTTATTCTTGTTGTGTGACTTTGGCTGCAGCACAAGCTTTAATAAGTGCTTGTTTATTTGTCAATATGAAATGATTGTTTCTTGGGCTAAACGGCGATCGAGCATCATTACATTGTGTGAAAGAGACGCATATGTATGTGCTGAGGTGAATAACAGTTTCTCACCTCAGCTATGCTTTTAAAACTAAAATAAGTAACTCACTCCCAGAAATCGGTCTTAAAACTCGACCACTGATATCGGCTGAGAAAATTTTGAAATATCTTTATTGACATCAGCCACCAAAAACCTGTATCGGTCAATCTCTAATGATAGCTCCCTTTTAGTCTCTAGAGTTGCCTAATCTCAAAAAGTATCATTCATTAACAAAAGTAAAATTATGCATAATCGAAAGTCCAGAAAGTCCAAAGTCCTATTGCAGTTATTGTGTGTCCATTTCATCCAGTCCATTGTTCTTTAGCTCATGCTGTTGCCTTTGTCAGCCCTGTCCTCCATCGTCTGTCCTCGTGCTCTGGACACTTGTTGCTTAAACACTGGAAGGGAGGAGCCTTCCTGCTCCATCACCGGACCAAGGGTTTTGGCCACATCAAAGTAAAGCAAGTTGCTCACACAAACTTCACACTTAAAGCAGCTACAGATACACAAAGAGCCCTGAGGTATCCTTGCATACCACAGAGTGTGACTTAACCATTAGCATAGCCTGACTGTCCTGTTATCTTGGGCTTCATGCACAGACACCATGGAGCCAAGGAGCATAACATATGAATTTAAAGATTCCATAACAATGCCCACAACACGCTGTACATCACTTTACACCCCACATCTGAATTGAACAGTGAACTGATCCATCTCACTGGCTCTGTTCTCTCTGCAGGTGTCACGTGACCCAGGAGCAGCTCTGTGGCTGACAGACATCCAGGAGCAAGTACTAGGAGCCAATCAGGACACTCAGAAGGTGCTAAAGAGTGAGTATGCTCTGATATGGAACCATATTCAAATGAGAGACATTAAAGGATTTTTATTTGCACTTGAAAAAAGAAAACTTGACAAAACATTATTTTGTTTGTGTCTTTATTGTGTGATCTGCAGTATTTTGACTTTTTCACCACGTCAGTAAAGTTGTGTTGTGTGGAATGACAACAACATTACATACTGTACATTCTGTTTGATGTTCTGCATTGCCTTGGTTAGGATTTCTGCATCTCATGTGACACAAACTGTGTAGCGTCAGTTCTTTCCTATGATGACTGAGATAAGAGAAGTCTGACGCTCCACCAAAAATGATTAATGTCCAATTTTTTTTTATTTTTTTTTTTATGTTTTTCGAAAAATGTAAAGCAAATTTATTTGAAGCAAAAGCAATAACCAAATAAAAATAAGGATGGGGTAGATAAATTAGGATTAAATTATAAGTGAGGTAACAGGGTTAAAATGCAGGCCCTGGAGGTCTCTTCCTGCTGCTGCCAAACCTCCATGTTGCCACTTCCCTTCTTTATCAATGTTCTCCTTTAGTCCATGGAGACAAAAAATTAGGGATGCACCGATCTAGCTTTTTCTGTTCCGATATCGATCCCGATATTTGGCTTTAACTATCTGCCGATACCCGATATCAACCGATACTAGTGAAAGGACTGAAATTGCTTCTTTTTCTTATAAAAACTTAATACATTTGGTCATATTGTGTTATGTAACTGTTGTTTATAGTGCAAGTCACAACTTAACAACTTAATCTGAATAAAATGCCCAATATTATGAATTGCTATGGATCAACACCAGTCTTTAAATTAGTCTCATCATTATGTCCAATTAAAGGCACAGCCCCGATATCAGCTGAACCGATATCATGAAGCCGATACCCGATCCAGCAAAAATGTCCTGGATTGGCACCGATATCCGATCCAGGTATCGGATCGGTGCATCCCTACCAAAATATATTTTTTTTCCTTGATTGGCTCCTACACTATGCTATACATGTTTGTCAGGTAGTGAAGATTGCGCGTCCTCAAAAGTTGAGTGTTAAACCCAAAAAAATAATTTCAGTTTATCAAAGTGTATAAGGATTGCACATTTTCATTAAAAGCTTTGATAGCTTTTGAACTATCAAAGCTAGCTCCCAATCAAGAACTGTAAGCGCTCTGAGGAAGCTTTATGCCGAAACGCGTTGGCGTTTATTTGTGTGAAATAGCCAAATAAAAAACTATGTGAGTATTTCTTTCCTGAAGTTTTCTTTTAATGAAGATGTGCAACACTTATACATTTTGATTAACTACGCTATACATGTATCTGCTGCTTGTCTCTGGTCTCTGATAGTGTCTCTTGCTGGTTGTGGTGTGCTGGTCTCTGATAGTGTCTCTTGCTGGTTGCAGTGTGCTGGTCTCTGATAGTGTCTCTTGCTGGTTGTGGTGTGCTGGTCTCTGATAGTGTCTCTTGCTGGTTGCAGTGTGCTGGTCTCTGATAGTGTCTCTTGCTGGTTGCAGTGTTCTGGTCTCTGATAGTGTCTCTTGCTGGTTGCAGTGTTCTGGTCTCTGGTCTCTGATAGTGTCTCTTGCTGGTTGTTGTGTGCTGTCTCTGATAGTGTCTCTTGCTGGTTGCAGTGTGCTGGTCTCTGATAGTGTCTCTTGCTGGTTGCAGTGTGCTGGTCTCTTATAGTGTCTCTTGCTGGTTGCAGTGTGCTGGTCTCTGATAGTGTCTCTTGCTGGTTGCAGTGTTCTGGTCTCTGGTCTCTGATAGTGTCTCTTGCTGGTTGCAGTGTGCTGGTCTCTGATAGTGTCTCTTGCTGGTTGCAGTGTGCTGGTCTCTGATAGTGTCTCTTGCTGGTGGCAGTGTTCTGGTCTCTGATAGTGTCTCTTGCTGGTTGCAGTGTGCTGGTCTCTGATAGTGTCTCTTGCTGGTTGCAGTGTGCTGGTCTCTTATAGTGTCTCTTGCTGGTTGCAGTGTGCTGGTCTCTGATAGTGTCTCTTGCTGGTTGCAGTGTGCTGGTCTCTGATAGTGTCTCTTGCTGGTTGCAGTGTTCTGGTCTCTGGTCTCTGATAGTGTCTCTTGCTGGTTGTTGTTGCTGGTCTCTGATAGTGTCTCTTGCTGGTTGCAGTGTGCTGGTCTCTGATAGTGTCTCTTGCTGGTTGCAGTGTGCTGGTCTCTGATAGTGTCTCTTCTGGTTGCAGTGTGCTGGTCTCTGATAGTGTCTCTTGCTGGTTACAGTGTGCTGGTCTCTGATAGTGTCTCTTGCTGGTTGCAGTGTGCTGGTCTCTGATAGTGTCTCTTGCTGGTTGCAGTGTGCTGGTCTCTGATAGTGTCTCTTGCTGGTTGCAGTGTGCTGGTCTCTGGTCTCTGATAGTGTCTCTTGCTGGTTACAGTGTGCTGGTCTCTGATAGTGTCTCTTGCTGGTTGCAGTGTGCTGGTCTCTGATAGTGTCTCTTGCTGGTTGCAGTGTGCTGGTCTCTGATAGTGTCTCTTAGGGGTGTAACGGTACGCTAAAATCATATTCGGTTCGGTTTTCAGTTTTCACAGTTGTCGGTTCGGTATTTTTCGGTACACTTTCAGTTCAGGTTTTATGTTTAAAAAGAAAACAATATTTGTACCTTTCACTGTAAAAGCAACAATATTCTATTAATATTAATTTAACGCTGATACCCTGCAGCAGGAATATCTCAAAGAAACAAAATCTATTTAGATTGAGCTTGTATTTATTTATTTATATTAAAAAACTCACTAAATCTGTATTTTTTTTTTTGTATTTATTTATTTTTATTTAATTTAATTTAATTTATTTATTTTTGCTTGTATTTGCTCAGTGCGTGATTCTAATGTTGCTGAACAGTGGCTTATGACGTGGTGCAGTGTGGCGCTGAATCAAGAGGAAGCTCATAGAAGCAGCTTAAGTTTTTTGGAGCCTTTGAGACAGTCCTTTTTGATCAACACATATCTATCGAGCGGACATGTGAATGTGGCGACGGACTTTTTTCACAAGGAGCGGTGTTTGTGCAGGATTTTACTCACAGAAAGCCTTGTAGTTGTGACTGCGTGTGCTACAGGTGACTGGGACGCCGGCGGTAGCGGTGAGTTCAAATGTTCGTCTTGTCCCGCGATGATTCTGAAGTGTTTACGAGCGCGGAGACATGTAAATCCATCAGAAGTATTCACTTGGCATCAAGTAAGCAGCGCGGATGAATAAAAGTCCAAGGAAGACGTTTAAAAAACACAAAATATAAGCTAGCGCTGCATCACTTAATACTGTCCGTGTAGAAACATGCCGTGCGTGAACAGTTCCGCCCCGGTCGCGCAAAATCACATTTATTTACATAAAATAGTATTGAAACGGTACACACGTGCACCGAACGAACGTGCTGTACCGAAACGATTCACTACGACCATGTATACCGTTACACCCCTAGTGTCTCTTGCTGGTTGCAGTGTGCTGGTCTCTGATAGTATCTCTTGCTGGTTGCAGTGTGCTGGTCTCTGATAGTGTCTCTTGCTGGTTGCAGTGTGCTGGTCTCTGGGTAGTGTCTCTTGCTGGTGGCAGTGTGCTGGTCTCTGATAGTGTCTCTTGCTGGTTGCAGTGTGCTGGTCTCTGATAGTGTCTCTTGCTGGTTTAGTGTGCTGGTCTCTGATAGTGTCTCTTGCTGGTTGTAGTGTGCTGGTCTCTGATAGTGTCTCTTGCTGGTTGCAGTGTGCTGGTCTCTGATAGTGTCTCTTGCTGGTTGCAGTGTGCTGGTCTCTGATAGTGTCTCTTGCTGGTTGTGTGCTGTTGTGTTTTCTGGTTGCTGCTGGTCTCTGATAGTGTCTCTTGCTGGTTGCAGTGTGCTGGTCTCTGATAGTGTCTCTTGCTGGTTGCAGTGTGCTGGTCTCTGATAGTGTCTCTTGCTGGTTGCAGTGTGCTGGTCTCTGATAGTGTCTCTTGCTGGTTGCAGTGTGCTGGTCTCTGATAGTGTCTCTTGCTGGTTGCAGTGTCTGGTCTCTGATAGTGTCTCTTGCTGGTTGCAGTGTGCTGGTCTCTGATGTGTCTCTTGCTGGTTGCAGTGTCTGGTCTCTGATAGTGTCTCTTGCTGGTTGCAGTGTGCTGGTCTCTGATAGTGTCTCTTGCTGGTTGCAGTGCCTGGTCTCTGATAGTGTCTCTTGCTGGTTGCAGTGTGCTGGTCTCTGATAGTGTCTCTTGCTGGTGCAGTGTGCTGGTCTCTGATAGTGTCTCTTGCTGGTTGCAGTGTGCTGGTCTCTGATAGTGTCTCTTGCTGGTTGCAGTGTGCTGGTCTCTGATAGTGTCTCTTGCTGGTTGCAGTGTGCTGGTCTCTGATAGTGTCTCTTGCTGGTTGCAGTGTGCTGGTCTCTGATAGTGTCTCTTGCTGGTTGCAGTGTGCTGGTCTCTGATAGTGTCTCTTGCTGGTTGCAGTGTGCTGGTCTCTGATAGTGTCTCTTGCTGGTTGCAGTGTGCTGGTCTCTGATAGTGTCTCTTGCTGGTTGCAGTGTGCTGGTCTCTGATAGTGTCTCTTGCTGGTTGCAGTGTGCTGGTCTCTGATAGTGTCTCTTGCTGGTTGCAGTGTGCTGGTCTCTGATAGTGTCTCTTGCGTCAGGTGCTGGTCCTGTAGGTTCTTGCTGTGCAGGTGCTGGTCTCTGATAGTGTCTCTTGCTGGTTGCAGTGTGCTGGTCTCTGATAGTGTCTCTTGCTGGTTGCAGTGTGCTGGTCTCTGATAGTGTCTCTTGCTGGTTGCGTGTGCTGGTCTCTGATAGTTCTCTTGTGGTTAGTGTGCTGGTTCTGATAGTGTCTCTTGCTGGTTGCAGTGTGCTGGTCTCTGATAGTGTCTCTTGCTGGTTGCAGTGTGCTGGTCTCTGATAGTGTCTCTTGCTGGTTGCAGTGTGCTGGTCTCTGATAGTGTCTCTTGCTGGTTGCAGTGTGCTGGTCTCTGATAGTGTCTCTTGCTGGTTGCAGTGTGCTGGTCTCTGATAGTGTCTCTTGCTGGTTGCAGTGTGCTGGTCTCTGATAGTGTCTCTTGCTGGTTGCAGTGTGCTGGTCTCTGATAGTGTCTCTTGCTGGTTGCAGTGTGCTGGTCTCTGATAGTGTCTCTTGCTGGTTGCAGTGTGCTGGTCTCTGATAGTGTCTCTTGTTGGTGCAGTGTGCTGGTCTCTGATAGTGTCTCTTGCTGGTTGCAGTGTGCTGGTCTCTGATAGTGTCTCTTGCTGGTTGCAGTGTGCTGGTCTCTGATAGTGTCTCTTGCTGGTTGTGCAGTGTGCTGGTCTCTGATAGTGTCTCTTGCCTGGTTGCAGTGTGCTGGTCTCTGATAGTGTCTTGTGTTGCTGTGTCTCTAATCTCTGATAGTGTCTCTTGCTGGTTGCAATAGTGTTCTGGTTGTCTGATAGTGTCTCAGTGTGCTGGTCTCTGATAGTGTGCTGTGTGCTGGTCTCTGATAGTGTGCTCTTGTCTCTGATAGTGGCTTGCTGTGCTGGTCTCTATGCTGTCTCTGATAGTGTCTTGCTGGTTGCAGTGTTGCTGGTCTCTGAAGTGTCTCTTGCTGTCTCTTGTTGCAGTGTGCTGGTCTCTGTATGCATGATAGTGTCTCTTGCTGGTTGCAGTGCCTCTGATAAGGTGTCTCTTGCTGGTTGCAGTGTGCTTGGCTCTGGCCGCGGGTGAACCAGGCGTCCGGGAGCAGCGTTCGTCACAGACCTTCAGAGTCCTGTCTCTTCCGGAGTTGTCTGTGTCCGGTCTGGTGCCTCAGTGTGCCGCGCAGTACCAGGAGCAGCTGGGAACGCTCATGAAGGAGAGGACGCGCACAGGTAACACAGCTCGTACTGTGCCATAGGTTCTGTTCATGTCACACCACAGTTACAGCTATGTCTTTTTTCAGACAAGTACTACACTTACGATTCACATTTTAGCAATCAAATTCTGGTCGCATTTCAAATATTTCAGGAGAATTGCAAAAAAAATACTGAAATAAGCTTATAAGCAATATTATTTTAAAGGAACATCACTTTTACTTTAGAACTTAAGAACTAGAATTTCTTTTACCTCTGTTCTACAGTACTCCATCAACAAAGTGTTTTTTGTTTTTTTTTGCATTGTCTTAAACCAATTATTATTATTTTATACCACGGTCATTGAGAATGCCAATGCTAACTGCCGTGCGTTAAGAATGCATAACGCACAGGTAGTTCAGGCAACAGCCAATCACATTCCAAATCACTGCTCTGTGGCCGTCACCATAACAACGGGTAAATAATGCTGCCAGTTGAGAAAGTGAGACATAAATATGATTGATTGCAATGTACATTTTAATATTTTTGGACCATCAAAATTTTGAAGAATGGGAAGAAGAGGAGACAAAGCAAAATCAAAGAGAAGAAGTGTGTAGGTCGACTACTGGGACCTTTTCTGCAACAGACAAAGAGAGAAAAGCATGGAGCAATGTTCTATCTATTGTGTCCTCTTCAAATGATACTTCCTCTTCATGTGACCTGTCTCAGACACATTCTAACAACAAACACCAATCTTAATAACTGTACCATTAATGCAAATGCCCAGTTTAATCATTAAATCTAAGTGTGATCTTTTATCTTTGATTTTGAAGGGTTGATATACTGTATTTACTGTAACCTCATTCAATATTTAATCTCATTAAATTAATTTACATTTGTTGTTTATTCTTGTGTAATTATTAAATGAACAACTTATGCATTCTACCTTTCATGGCAACAGTTGCTATAATTCCGTTAAGCCAGGCTCATCACTATAACTACAGCCAACAAATGTAAACAACTTCTGTCGTGTGGAGGAACTAGATTTGTGTAAAACACAGAAATAACTAATATCTCAAACATTAACATATCATAAACTAAATTTTAATGTTCACAGATGAGCTATTACACTTTGTAGCCGTGGTATAAGCGCAATAAACAACTTGGAGCCGTGCGTTATGCAGTTTTAACACACTCCGCGGAGGAACACCACTCCGCTTCGCGTCGTGGTGTTCTAAGACTCCACGTCGTGCGTTAAAACTGCATAACGCACGGCTCCTCGTTGTTTATTGCTTACATATAATATATTTATATATATATTGTTTTTACTTTTTTAAGCATGTCCAAAGATTTGATACAAAGACTGAATATAAGCTTTTTTAATAAAACTTTTTCAGTCTAATTCCCTCAATTAATACTGTGATATAGATTTGGATATGTTCTTTAGAATCATCTAATCTCTCGATGTGATGTTTCAACACAGTTCTGATGTTGGGTTAGATCCTCATGTGTCCCCCCATAGCTCTGTTTTGTCATTTTCACAGTTAGGAAACAGTATATTCAGTCAAACAAAGAAAACAAATTGTTGTTTTATTCAAAAATTGACCCAGGAATGACTGAAATATCTCGACTTTATTCACTAGAAACTGCATAACATAGATTGGACTCTTATGTGTTTGTGGTGTGATGTAACTGGTGCTCTTCATGTGTCTGACAGCAGCTCACACCCAGTCCATGGATCTGCACCACGCTGGGACGATGGCTCTGCCTTTTACTTTCATCTGAACAAACTGGAAGGGAACCTGGGGACAAACCTCATGACTACAGGCCCGAGCTGTGTGTTCCTCAGTCGCTCTGACATCCAGGTAACAGTCTGCTATTACAGTACATGTTCTTCTTTGTGTGGACTCGTCATACTACTACTAATACTACTTCATACTACTGCTTTGTGTGGACTCGTCATACTACTACTATACTCATACTCTGCTTTGGTGTTTGACTCCTCAATACTACTCTACTACTCTGCTTTGTGTGGACTCGTCATACTACTACTACTACTATACTCTGCTTTGTGTTGACTCTCATACTACTACTACTACTACTCATACTCTGCTTTGTGTGGACTCCTCATACTACTACTACTACTACTACTACTACTCATACTCATCTCTGCTTTGTGTGGACTCCTCATACTACTACTACTACTCATACTCTGCTTTGTGTGGACTCCTCATACTACTACTACTACTCATACTCTGCTTTGTGTGGACTCGTCATACTACTACTACTACTCATACTCTGCTTTGTGTGGACTCCTCTCATATACTTACTACTACTAAATACTACTCATACTCTGCTTTGTGTGGACTCGTCATACTACTACTACTACTCATACTCTGCTTTGTGTTGACTCCTCATACTACTACTACTACTACTCATACTCTGCTTTTGTTGACTCCTCATACTACTACTACTACTACTCATACTCTGCTTTGTGTGGACTCCTCATACTACTACTACTACTACTCATACTCTGCTTTGTGTGGACTCCTCATACTACTACTACTACTACTCATACTCTGCTTGTGTGGACTCGTCATACTACTACTACTACTACTCATACTCTGCTTTGTGTTGCTCTCTATACTACTATACTCATACTCTGCTTTGTGTTGACTCCTCATACTACTACTACTACTACTCATACTCTGCTTTGTGTGGACTCCTCATACTACTACTACTACTACTCATACTCTGCTTTGTGTGGACTCCTCATACTACTACTACTACACATATAGGGCTTTTCCATTAGTACTTGCTTGGCCCTACTCTACTCGACTCGACTCTACGCGCCTCTACCCCGCATAGCCCCGCTCAGAGGGAGAGCATTTCCATTAGAGCAGATTGGAGCTGTTGTGAAGCTGGGCGGTGCGGTTGCCAACACTGTCACTCCCCAAATGGGGACATGATGCAAGCTCATAGAAAACAACGAGTGTTTCAATGCGCATCGGCTTTAATTACGAAGATGTTACTTTTATAATCATAAGCGTAATATAAAACAAATATCCACCACCGCATTGGCCAGTAGAGTGAAGCTTTTCATGTCAACACGTTCACTGACTCACCCCTTCTTCACGTCCACCCGACACGTCTGTCTAAAGTCCTGCTCTGGTCCCGATGTACAATCACAAGTCAGCTGTCCCATCTTCCTCCTCCGTCACTCTGTCCTGACGAAGCTGCATTATAATCTCTTGCTTCAAAACGTGTGCATCGGATGTCCATCAGTGTTTACTGTGAGAAGCAGGACCCCACGGCAGCACAGGTAAATCTTAGTTACCTAATGTAACTGTAGTTCTATGAGTATGTGCGTAGCCCTCTACGGGCTTTGCTATTGGCTAACACTCGAGGCAGCGCCTCGCACCTGAAGATCAAACAATGTACCGCTCCAATCATTTGTATTTGTATTTAATTGGTTTTAATTCAAAACTGTTATTGATTTTAAGTATTGTTGTTTTATATTTCTTGTGAAGTCCACTGGGATGGCTGTTGTTGTGATTCTGGACTGCACAAGAATAAATTGAATTGAATTGAACATAAACTGATAACGCACCAACTCAAATGTTGCATACTGTCTGTGTGTGACAAAATGTCAGCTTTAAGTCTTTGCTCTCCTTAATCCATTTTTCAAATGCTTGATAAACGAGGTTGAAGTGCGCTGCAACTCAAAAAGTAAAAAACACGTGTATAAACAAAGCAAAGGATAATCTCTGAAAACAGTTGTCTTGTGTGTTTGTGTACAGAGCGTGATAAGCAGCACTTCGGCCCAGCACACTCGCAGTCTGCATTGGAAGAACAGTGAAAGAATGGTGGTGCGTCTGCAGGCCGCTGCACGAGGCTTTCTCCTGAGAACACAGCTGCACAGGAGACGGAACTACTTTATCAGCAACATGTCAGCTGTGGTCACTGTACAGGTACAAACAGACTACTTATAATGACCAGGTACAAACAGAACTACTTTATAAAGACCAGGTGTGTGGTCACTGTACAGGTACAAACAGAACTACTTTATAAAGACCAGGTACAAACAGGACTACTTTATAAAGACCAGGTACAAACAGAACTACTTTATAAAGACCAGGTACAAACAGAACTACTTTATAAATACCAGGTACAAACAGGACTACTTTATAATGACCAGGTACAAACAGAACTACTTTTTAAAGACCAGGTACAAACAGAACTACTTTATAAGGACCAGGTACAAACAGAACTACTTTATAAAGACCAGGTGTGTGGTCACTGTACAGGTACAAACAGGACTACTTATAATGACCAGGTACAAACAGAACTACTTTATAAAGACCAGGTACAAACAGAACTACTTTATAAATACCAGGTACAAACAGGACTACTTTATAAGGACCTGGTACAAACACGACTACTTTATAAGGACAGGTACAAACAGGACTACTTTACAAGGACCTGGTACAAACAGGACTACTTTATAAAGACCAGGTACAAACACGACTACTTATAAGGACCAGGTACAAACACGACTACTTTACAAGGACCTGGTACAAACAGGACTACTTTATAAAGACCAGGTACAAACACGACTACTTTATAAGGACCAGGTACAAACAGGACTACTTTATAAGGACCAGGTACAAACAGGACTACTTTATAAGGACCTGGTACAAACAGGACTACTTTATAAGACCAGGTGTTGTGACCACATGTTTTGTTTACCCAGCTTGTTGTCATGTGATGATGCACGCATCCCTTTAAGACTTTGTTTTATTTTCAGAGCGTAGTTTTTGTCAAACAAAGCTTAAATGCATAGTTAAGGACTTTGTGTATTTACCTTTTTTTGGACAAATGACGAGGGATTATGTTTTGCATACTGGTTATCCATCAGTCTGTACAATGTCCTGGTCATATTTAGAACATCCTCTGACTTGATTCTTTGGATAAATCCTACTCCTGAAGTGCGGTTTCCTTTGCTTACCTTCAGAAGCCTTTCAACTTAGCAGTGAGTTGACGACAGTCGCTGTTCTCCACTGGCTCTGCCCACGCACGCTTTCAAAACTCATATAGCGCGCTTGGAAATGTGAAACAAATCTAGCACCATGCAAAAGTGAAATGAAACTGATCCGGGGGAATATTATAAGTTGAACTTAGTTGTTTATTTTGTAAATCTTCCTTTACACTTAAAGGTTTCTTTTGAGTGTTGTAATTTGTAAAGCTTGTTCAAACTGACATTCCTGCTGTGTGCAGTCTCACTGGAGGAGGTTCTTGGCTCAGAGGGCCTATCGCCGGAGGCTGCAGTATCTCTACATGAACTGGAGGGCTGTGGTCAAGGTGAGACACGTCTTTCTACTGGACCCTTTTCACTACAAACAAAACCGGGATCAGACTGGAGCTGCTTTTTCACTGTTACACAGAAAAATGTTCTTTCCTACCGCTGATGTACTAAGGTAGATGTTGAACAAAGTAGCATCAACAATAGTGTTCGTCACAGCTTCTTCAGGATAAGACGGTAAACGTAGAGTTGGCTCTGCCAAATGTCAAAATTAAAGAGCCAGGAGGCAGCAGAGAGCCCACACATGGATCAAAATCAAATCAATTTATTTTTGTATAGCCCAAAATCACAACAACAATCGTCTCTGAGGACTTCCCAAGATTATTAATTTAGCAAACATGAATATTAGAAAATAAAAATGCAACAATAAACATTCAGAAGCGGTGATTGATCCAGCAGATTATTAGTAGAGCAAATGAATAATTGTCCATAGCATCCCCTGTCCTTAGACTCTCCTTCTCGGCAAGGAAAAACAAAAAATAAATAAATAAAAAAAAAAAACTAAGGGAAAAAGATAAACCTCGCAGAGAACCACAGTGAAGAGGGGATCCACTCCCATGGACGGACAGGCTGTAGATGTAACTAAGACTAAAGTTATTAGAGTTTATGTTTGTGGAGCCAGAGTCCATAAGCAGAGGGAAACGACTCGTCTAGCAGGACCAGGACAGGCCTATCCTGGAGAGGGAGGTGGGGCGGAGGTCCAGAAAGAGGAAGGAGTCCGGTGTCAGTGGTCCGGCCCTCGTCATTGGAACAGCAGCATCTGAAACAGTTACACTCCCTAGAGGGGAGTGGGACAGGGGACAACGAGTGAAGAGCAAAGAACAGACTAGAGATGAACTGTAGTTTATTATTCTTTACAAGAAAGGCAGAAGTGAGAGGACAGACTTTCCCCAGTATATTGTCTCCTAGGGCAGCCTGACTTGAACTGTGGCTTTAGAGTCTGTTCCTAACTGACCTGATCATAAGCTAATCCGAAGAGGAACGTTTTGAGCCTAATCTTAAATGTAGAGACTGTGTCAGCTTCTTTGACATGAGCAGGAGCTGATTCCATAGCCAGGGAGCTTGATAGCTAAAAGCTCTGCCTCCTATTGTGCTTTTAGAGACTCTAGGAACCACCAGAAGTCCAGCATCTTGAGAGCGAAGTGAACGGTTAGGATGATAAAGAGTTATTTCATCTTTGATATAAGAAGGGGCCAAGTCATTTAAAGCTTTATAGGTTAGAAGAAGAATTTTAAATTTGACTCTAGACTCAACAGAAGCCAGTGAAGATCTTTTAGTTCTGGGGTAATGTGTTCTCGTTTTTAGTACCCGTTAGTACTCTTGCTGCTGCATTTTGAACTGGAACCATCAGAGACTCAATAAAGGAAAATGTAGTTTAACGATATCACAGTATAGACTGAATTTATCATGAACCCCAGGGGGCAAAACACATTTTATAGAATAACATTAATACAGACACTGTAAAAAAAATATGTTTCAATATAAGGTGGTTTTGATAGAATTCTGACCGTCATAATATATTTTTTTTTTTTTTTTTTTTTTTTTTTTTTTTTTTTTTTTATTATATAGGCTGCACCGACTAGTCCGACTAGTCGACTAAAGGTCCCCCGCGACTACTTTGAGAGGTAGTCGACGAGTCGAAGAATAATTAAATCAGAGGTTGGCTTAAGAAAAAGCTCTTTTAAACTTGCATTTCTAACACATAAATGTCAGCAACTCGTCCGTCTTTTTCCCCGGCCCGTTCTACGTCTCTCCCCGCGCTGTTCTTCCGCCCCGGGATGCTTTGTCCCTTCGCTTTGGCACACTGGAGTGCGCTGTAGACTACCCCTGCCTTGCATAGCGCACGGACACTCTGTGGCTCCTTTCTCCTTTCATTTTTATATATATATATATATATATCAAAAAGATTTTGGAACTTTTCTCTGTGGATATAAGGTAGATTTGCACAATATAAGGACCAATATGAAGCTCCAGTTTCACAGAATATCAGTTTCGAAATGCTTCTTAAAGAAACTATCTGCCTGTTAAAAAGCTCAGCTGTGAGTCTAGAGTCGAGTGGCAGCCTAGAGTTTGCCACTCGGCCCTAGTGAATGTTTGAGAGAGTGAATGTCAGGAGAAAATAAAGTCCATGATATACAGTTCTGTATGGGTGAGTCTGAGTTACAGCGTATTGAACAGCTGCTTGAATATTTGACTGAATGAAAATAACTGTGTTTGTGTTGAACACTGTCAGATTCAGTCGCTGGTGCGCATGTGGCTGGTGAGAAAGAGCTTCCGAGAGAGGCTGTGCTTCTTCAGGAGAAATGTGAGTCTCTGCTTCAGTTCCACTTCCAAGGCACTAAAGAATGTTGTGACAGTAACAAAGTGGTGTTTTTGTGTAAACAGGTACATGCAGTGGTGAAGATTCAGGCTTTCTTCAGAGCCAACAAGGCTCGAGAGGAGTACAGGCTGCTGGGTAAGAAACACTGAGCCCATGGTTTGGAACCTTCCCCAGAAGTGGCTCTACCAAATAGAATACCACAAAAATGGCTTGTGCTGAAATCGCAGAGGAGAGCAGACAAAGACATTTTTTAAGAGTGAAAGAGTTACTTTAAAATAATATTACTTGAGTAAAAAAAGGCTTATTTAAGGGTTATTCACAATTCTCTTGGACATGTTTGGAATGTGAACAGAAAAATTGCAATACTTGAATGTCTTTTTCCTTCCTCTATATTCTTCTAAAACCCTGTACTGCATGTTTTGCTCACTTTTCTAATCTGTACATCTGCTACTGAGTACTACAGAGCAACCTGATCATTTGATTATTTTGAAAGCCCCTTTTCAAGAGTGATGGAGTAAAAAAAAAAAAGATCACATCCTGGTAATTGTGAGGCACTTAATAAGAGTTGTTTTATCATGTGAAATAGGCCTGTGTGTTTAATCCAATTTCCATTAGAATTCTGATTATTGTTCTGAAAAATAAGATCATTGAGTAATCGTGATTATTGAAATGAACTTAACAAACATGTTTTCTCACCTGGAAAAGCAGCTCCCTGACAGTCAGAGTAGCCCATGTTTACAATAATGATATATTATATTATAATGACTTTTTTCTCTTCACTCTGCATTTACAGTACACCAATTGACTGCCTTGTCTTGAGCAATAATTGTTTGAATAATCCTGATTATTATGTTTTAATATTAGCAAGCAGTGCTAATGTGGAGACTCTGTGGTTACTGTTTGTGTTCATTAGCTTTCACATTCGTATTTGTCGTTGTTTAGTTTGTTTGTTTTTTTATCTGGTCTCAAACGATGTTGTGGACATATTAAGTTGCCATACATGTTTCTTAGTGCCCCTGACAAATGCTAGAAAACCAGCTACATAATGGACCAAACTGCACATTAGGTCAATTATTTAGTAGAAAATACTTAATGCAATGAATAAAGAAAGATTGGAAAACTAAATATACTAAAAATACTAAATATTTAAAATATTGTCAATTTAATTTTCTAACTAAACAAACCTATTCAATTCTAACTAACATCTTGATAAGTCTAACTCCACATTTTGCAGTTTTCACTCTCATAATATGTAGTTTGGGATAGTGATTAATACTTCCAACTTATTTTTAAGTGTTCTGACCCAGTGTGGCTTTAAAGCTGCTCTGAACCATGTTTAGTTTAGAAACCCAAGCGACAACAAAAAAGTAAAGTTGACTGCAATGTTCTTAAAAGAAAGTCTGCCTGCTCTCATATATGCATTTACATGCTGTAATATCTGCATATAAATGGAAACGCTAAAACGGAGTGGACCATCTAGTCCCCGATTGAAGCCTGAAGTCATTCTCCTGTTCCACAGTGCACTCGGCCACGCCTCCTCTGCGCGTCATCAGGAAGTTTGCTCACCTGTTAGAGCTGTCCACTGCTGACATCACTGAGGAGGCGGAGCTTCTTCGAGTCAGACAAGAAGTGGTGAGGACAATCCGGTTCAACAAACAGCTGGAGACGGATCTGGAACTCATGGACCTGAAGATCGGGCTTTTGGTCCGCAACCGGGCCACTGTGCAGGTGAGCAATGCACTTAACATTTGATTATACTAGTAATAACTGATAACAGTGTTTTAGATTTCTACTCTAAGACATGATTGTAATATTGGCCAGTGGTTGGTGGTTGCATGCTTTGTGCATCTCTAAATCCTTAGCTCCTGGTTTTGAGAAAGATTTGCGTCTCTGAGACTTCAGGGAGTCATGTTAGGTGTGTCAACAGACTCAAGTCAGCAGCGGCTCGAGCGAACTTGATAGAGCAGTTACCATTCATTTCCCCTCCAGGTTGAAACATAGAAGTGAGGAGATGAGCGCAGCCACCCAGGCAACCTGAGCGACAATGTTGAAATGAAGTTAACTTCAGAGCGACTTGGCCGAGGGCAACAGCCACTCAGACACTTTCAAGCCATTGGTCCAGGCATTCAAAGCGCTGCCTATTACAATGTTTCTTTTGAAAACTTTACTTGGGCTGGAGACAACACGAGAGCAACCAGCGCTTCTGGTGTTAGTCCATTGGGCGACCACGGTGGCGCAGCGGTTAGCGCTCTGGCCTCATAGCAAGAAGGTTCTGGGTTCGATTCCCAGTCGACCCGGGGCCTGTCTATGTGGAGTTTGCATGTTCTCCCCGTGTCTGCGTAGGTTTCTTCCGGGTACTCCGGTTTCCTCCTACAACTAAAAACATGTCCAATAATGCCTCCCCTGACGCTCCCCTGCAAAAGAGATTCTTAATCTCAGTGGGACTTCCCTGGTTAAATAAAGGTCAATTAATTAAATTGTAAACTACCAAGTTCAACCCTTAACCATCAGTTGGTGTCAGTGATACCTAGCAGCACAGTGGTTCCCAACCTGGGGGGCGGGCCTGATATTCCAGGGGGTCCCAGAGCTTTGTCTGGGGGTCAAGTTCTAAAAGTAGTTATAAGTGAAACTTTATTAGTAAAAAACACTGTTTATCAGGATTAAGGAGTAGGTAATTAAGGCTCATCCAGGTTTTTATATCCTTCACACAGGCACTGAGTCTTTCTATTTGATCAGTCTGATCTGGTTTCATTGATAAGTACAGCGGTGTCATCTGCATAACAGTGGAAGTCAATGCCATGCTTTTTGATAATGTTACCTAGCGGCAGCATATAGAGAGTAAAAAGAATTGGACCAAGTACAGAGCCCTGTGGCACACCGCAGGTTCATTTAGAACATTGTGAGGAGCTTTGGTTTACATTAACAAACTGATACCTATCGGTTAAATAGGATTTAAACCAGCTCAGAGCAGTTCCTCTGACACCTACATCACATTCTAATCTCTGCAGTAAAATATTGTGATAATCGTATCAAACGCTGCGCTGAGATCCAGCAGAACCAGGATTGAGATCAGTCCGTTGTCAGCAGCTAATAACAAATCATTTGTGACTTTAAGAGAGCTGTTTCCGTACTATGATGAGCTCTAAAACCAGACTGGAATGTTTCAAATAAATTATTCTCCTGTAGGTGGCGACAAAGCTGTTTAACTACAACTCTGTCAAGTATTTTGGAAAATAAAGGGAAGATTTGCAATAGGTCTATAATTAGCTAAACTCAGGATCAAGGTTTGGCTTTTTCAAAAGAGGTTTAATTACAGCATATTTAAAAGACTGTGGAACATAGCAACTTACCATTGAGGTATTTATTATTCCCGGATTTGATATAATTTGGAGATTTGTTTTTTCAGCTTGAGCACCTTCTGGTTGAGGCTGCCCCAGCTTTCACAACTGGGCGGGGTAGGTGACATCTTGCGGGTAGAGGGTGAACAGAGCTTGTATGAACAGACACTGACACTAGAAACTAGAACTACACCCAGTGGAATCCACTGAATGCACCGAAAGATTTGAGACCAATCGGCTGTTATGTAGGAGGGTAGATTCATTTGGAGTAAATTTGTTTGTGAAATTAGTTGAAAAGGAGGACAGCAACTAGTAGTAAGTCAAAACAACTCACCGGATGTGACGTAACAGGAAGTTATCCCAAGTGGGCACTAAACCGTATAAAAAGGACCAGTAAACAGGAGAAAAGGGAAACAGAGAAGAGAAGAAGCCTTTACTCCTTATGTGGTAGACTATCTGAGAAGTTACAGTGAATTTTCAGTCAACATGACATCGCTGTTGTCTTTAAACTTGTCAACACATTAAGACAAAACTGGTTCATCCTAAAGACAAAATGTTGAATAATCTAGTTTATTCGATTCGGTCCAGTGAAGAGAGCTGTAAAAACATTATATTGGTGAAAATAAATAGCCACTTCACTACACAGAAGAGAAGCCACAAGTGGTCCCCAGTCAACCGTACATCTGCATCTTAAAGCCACCAAGCACAAATTTGAGGACAGTGAGGTAAAAATTCTGAGCAAGGAGATGGGATGGTTTGAAAGAAATGTAAAAGGTGAAAAAAAAACTAGGGGTGTCAAATTAGTGCATTAATTGAGATTAATTAATTACTTACAGACATATTAATTGAGTTATTTTTTTAATGACATTAATCTATTTTGAAATCTTTAACTTCATTGTTTCCATATGTGAGTTGCAAAGTGACATAAGGTTTGTTTGACTTGACAACTTAGCAACAAAACACTTCCTAAAGTCTTCATTTTGTGCAATATATTAATATTTCCATCTGCAACAATAATGTAATCAATTAAATTGGATAAAAACAAAACACTTAAGTTGAGTGTTTTTCTCAGCTATTTTTAGGTGAGATTAAAATTAGATGAATTTGATCAATTAATTACAGATCATAAATAATTGATCTTTTCAATTTTTGAATCACTTTACAGCACTAAAAAAAACATCACTAAACAGGGATGGAGGCTTAAGATACAACCTACGTGGAGTGTGTACGTAGTAGCATTCTTACCTCTGGTCTAATGAAAAGATCATCTAGATCTCAGTGACTTATTACTGGGACCAGGTCCGTTTACCACTCTTACAGTGGATTTACACTAAGTGCAACTTGGATGCGAGTCATGAAGAACTTAGAAAGTGCTTAAAACCAATGCGTCGATTTACACCGTGCTCCGACATGTCCGACTACGAGTGCGAGAGTCGCGCGACTCTGCGGAAAGATTCCGCATGAAGTCTATTTTTCCCGGAGACCGCAGCGGTCTGGTGCGGCTTTCAATTCATTATACGAGCGTTCTCGCGGGAATCTACGTGACTCCACGTGGCTTTGGACGAAACCGGACCGCAGTTGGCAGCATCTGGTGTAACAGGCACTCAGCAAGAAACCTGCACGTGTCCCGACCCGCATCAGCCTCGCAGTCTGTGTACATCCAGCGTTACACAGGCAGGCGCGACTCTCGCACTCGCAGTCGGACATGTCGGAGCACGGTGTAAATCAACGCATTGGTTTTAAGCACTTTCTAAGTTCTGCGTGACTCGCATCCAAGTTGCACTTAGTGTAAATCCACTGTAAGTCAGAACAGTGAGGAAGCAGACAACAGTAGAGGGGAAGCAGCCAATAGAAAGTAAGCATAGGACCAACTTAACCAGTTTAGGATGAAGGACCAGGTTTTAGGATGTAGCCCTCCTCAGGAGGAGTGCTTAACTCAGGTTACTACCGTCAGATAGAACATGACTCTTGCATGTCGAAATGTCTCGATCTTCAAATACACTGCCCAGATGACAACTTTGAAGCCTTTCTACTATGTACCTGCATATTGTTTTTTAAATCAGGAAGTGAAATGCCACTGCAGACGGTAACCCTTTTGATGAGTTAGTTTGATGCCACGTCTTGGGTGTCAGGAATTTTGGAAACAATTAGTAGCAATTATTTATTTTTTATTTTTTTAACTTTCAAAAAATGCCCTAAAGCATGGACCAAAACTGTGACATTCTGAATCAGTTATAAACATGAAATGTATCTTTGAGCAGCTGTACTAAAAAGTCTCCTCCACACAGAGCAGACTTATTCTGATAGAAACAGTCTAAATTCTATCCCAGTTTGTATTTCGTAATGATAGGACCAATATTGACAGAGAAAATCAGTCCTAAACATTGCAAAAAAACATTGAAAAAAGCGAGAAAAATATATAATATTTGTGCAGACATCGAGGGAACAGTGCAGTGTTTTTTACACTTAAACATAGTTTAAAATAGATCCACAAAGAGAGATTTTGGCCTACGTCATCAATGACTTTGTAAAAAGTTCAAAAGTGTGTCTCCTTCTCTGTCTGGTCCCTGTCAGCAGCTGCAGAGGCAGGAGAAAGGGGCGGAGCCTGAGCAGAGGCAGGAGAAAGCGGGCGGAGCCTGAGCTACACACGGGGGAACAGATCAATTTTAGTCAAATGATTTAACTCATATCATTTAAATAATATGAATACAATGTGATAAAAAAAAAAGGGAAAGCTAAACTAAATAAATATTAAACTAACAATAATAAACAAAAAAGTCTAATTTTGTAATTTGTCTTAGGGTTAGGGTTAAAATTCTGAATTGAAACTAATAATGCAATTAATTTCAAAATCTCGTCTTGTCCCGATCTCGTAGACCGAATCTCGTGGCTCGTCTTGTCTCGTGAAAATTCTGTCTCGTCCCATCCCTAATCTTACACCTCAAATAGTTTTCAGTGAGAGCAATTGGAAAAGTGTATGGGGAAAAAAATCTACATCTTTAATGGTCATTACAGATTCCACTTCTCAAAGATACGTAGCAACCGATGTAGTTTGAAATTCGAGCCTCTGTGTTACGGTTTGTAGTCCCAAAATCAGAGAATGATCTAATAAAATGCATTGATGCAGAATCTGTTCTGGGCTCGTTGACAGGAGGTGGCCTCTCACTGTAAGAAACTGACAAAGAAGAACAAGGAGCAGCTGTCTGACATGATGGACCTGGAGAAGAACAAAGGCTTAAAGGCTCTGAGTCGTGACAGACGCCAGAGACTGGAAGCCTACCAGCACCTGTTCTACCTGCTGCAGTATGACACTGGCTGCATGGTGAGCAAAGACCTGAGTCTGTATTGTGCTGGTGTGACTGCATGGTGAGCAAAGACCTGAGCTCTGTATCTGTGCTGGTGTGACTGCATGGTGAGCAAAGACCTGAGCTCTGTATCTGTGTGCTGGTAGCATGACTGCTGGTGAGCAAAGACCTGACTCTGTATCTGTGCTGGTGTGACTGCATGGTGAGCAAAGACCTGAGCTCTGTATCTGTGCTGGTGTGACTGCATGGTGAGCAAAGACCTGAGCTCTGTATCTGTGCTGGTGTGACTGCATGGTGAGCAAAGACCTGAGCAGTCAGTAATGCTCCTCTGGTTCCAGACTCAGCCTCGGTACCTGGCCCAGCTGGTGTTCCTCATGCCCCAGAGCAGATCCACAGCTTCATGGAGATGTTGGTTTTCAGTTTGTTTAACTACGGCTCAGATCACCGTGAGGCCTTCCTGCTGCTGCAGCTCTTCACCCAGGCTCTGCGATACGAGATCAGGCAAGTCACCTAACCCTAACCCTGCTGTACTCAATCACCAATCAGAGTGGATGAGAATCAAAACATAGGCATAAGCAGGACTGATAAAAGGAGGAGTAAAGATAGGAGGTAAATGATGGTATTGATGTTTCAGGCTGAAGGTGGACAGTCCTCAGGATGTGGTAACAGGAAACCCCACTGTCATAAAAATGTTGGTGAACTTCTACCGTCACGCTCGAGGACACAATGCTTTGAGAGAAGCACTCGGCCCAGCCCTGAAGGAGCTGCTGCTGGAACAGAACCTCAGCATCAGAACTGACCCTGTGGAGGTCTACAAGACCTGGGTCAACCAGACTGAGACGCAGACTGGAACCAAGAGGTGAGCCAAAGCTGATTCAGTGTTGTCATGCGTCAACAGAAAAATAAGGACTCATCTTACCAGGGTTAAAAGCAGCCCTGCACTGGTGTACTGAAGTCTCAGCTTATCAGAGAGGGATTAAACACTTCTAGAAACGGTATATTCTTGGCTAAGGATTGGGATCAGATGAGACAGAATTTTCACGAGACGAGACATAAAATTGGGTCTATGAGACTGAGACAAGACAAGATTTTAAATAATTGCATTAATTGTTATGTTATTTATCTTTGATTTATATTTCATCATGTGTATAGCAGTATTCTTAAGTGCTAGGACTTTACTGAACTCTGGCTCAGGCTCTGCCCCCTTTATCTTACACTTTGTTGCTGCAGACAAACTCACACAGAGAAGAAGATTGTGTCTGTCCTTTTTAGCAGGTCATGGAAAAAAGGGCAAACATTTCCTTGTGGATCCATTTAAAATGATATTCCTGCAATGTCCACGACCCACACATAATTGAAACATTTTTTGTTTGTTTTTTTCTGGTAATTTTTACAATGTTTAGAAATCAATAAAAACAGAAACAGAGTTTAGTCTTTTTTCTGTCCGATTATGTGCTCTATATGTGAAGGAGACGTTTCACTACAGCTGCTCAAAGATTTCAGATGGCTAGACCGTTCTTTACGTGTCAAATCAATCAATTTATTTTGTATAGCCCAAAATACAACAACAGTCGTCTCTGAGGATCCAAGATGATAATTAGCAAATAGAATAATAGAAATCAAAAAAAACAAAAACATTCAATGAAACAATACTGGTGCGCACAGTATTGTGACAATTTGATCCTCTTGCGAGATCTTGTGCCTATCTAAGAACAGACAAAACTTTTGTTATTCCCAAATCCCAATGTAGAATCAGGACCTTTTGGTGAGCTTCAGAGGCATGGCAGTTTGTATTGTACAAGTATTTAACTTTGCTCTCAGTAATCAGTATTAGGCAATGGGTAAAAAAAGATAGTGAAATTACAAAGTTTGTAATGTCATTGTGTATGTAAAAAAGAAAAGTGTGATAACTCTGCCTTGTGTTGCAGCTCCCTTCCATATGATGTGTCTCCAGAGGAGGCGCTGTCTCACCCTGAGGTGCAGAGGAGAATTGACGTGGCCATTGTCAATCTAAAGAACCTGACTGACCGCGTGCTAAAAGCTCTCACCTCCAGCCTCCACATCCTGCCGTACGTTTTATTTTATTCTATCCACATCCTGCTGTACCCTTTCATTTATATTCTATCCACATCCTGCCGTACTCTTTCATTTATATTCTATCCACATCCTGCTGTACCCTTTCATTTATATTCTATCCACATCCTGCCGTACCCTTTCATTTATATTCTATCCTCATCCTGCCGTACTCTTTCATTTATATTCTATCCTCATCCTGCCGTACCCTTTCATTATATTCTATTCACATCCTGCCGTACCCTTTCATTTATATTCTATCCACATCCTACCGTACCCTTTCATTTATATTCTATTCACATCCTGCCGTACCCTTTCATTTATATTCTATCCACATCCTGCCGTACTCTTTCATTTATATTCTATCCTCATCCTGCCGTACCCTTTCATTATATTCTATCCACATCCTGCCGTACCCTTTCATTTATATTCTATCCTCATCCTGCCGTACCCTTTCATTTATATTCTATTCACATCCTGCTGTACCCTTTCATTTATATTCAATTCACACCCTGCTGTACCCTTTCATTTATATTCTATTCACATCCTGCTGTACCCTTTCATTTATGTTCTATCCACATTGTGGTCATACCTGCTTGTCAAAGCCTGATCTCGTCAGATTTCAGAAGCTAAGGAAGAAAGGGCCTGGTTAGTAGTTGGAGGTCAGACCATTAGAACACCAGGTGCCACATTGGGACGACAGGAGTAGATTGTCGTTGTGTCCTTGGGCAAGACACTTAACCCACACTGCCTCAGTGTCTGCGTACACTGGGTGAGTGGATGCTCGAATGTAAAGCATGTTGAGTGTCTGGAAAGGTAGAAAAGCACTATATAAATAGACCATTGACCATTTACATTCTGCCCTACCTTTCATGTTTGCCTATATCCACATCCTGCCATACCATTTCATATATTCTCTATTCACATCCTGCCATGGCCTTTCATTTATTCAATATTTATCATGCCGTACACTTTTATTTATACTCTCTATGCATATTCTGCCCTATCCTTTCATCTGTACTCTATCCACATCCTGATCTTGACGTACACTTAAAGGTGGGGTAGGTGATTTTCACACTGCAAACACGATCGAGGTTTGAAATCTGAGAACTTCCTCTCATAAATCTTTCGACACATGAGTAATATTGACATATATTCATTTTGGATGCAGTTATAGCTTATAAATGTCTTTTGACAAACAAAAAAGAGAAACTGGAGTGACCACCCCAAGCACATCCAATCAGAGAGCTTCATTTGGCTCCTGATTAGAACTACAATTCTTTATTATTCAGTTCAGACAGTACACGGTAATCTCATTTTTTCACAAAGTGCTGCATGTAACATTTACTTTTTAGTGGAAAACACAAAGTTTACTAATTTACAACTAAAAAAGTTAGCTACCCCAACTTTAAATGTGTGCTCTCTATGCTACATCCTGCCATAGCCTTTCATTTTTTACTCATCAACATCATGGCGTACACTTACTCTATATCCACATCCTGGCCAGTGGTTACACTAGACTTAATTACAATCCTCACCGTGACGGACAAGGTCCCAAAAAATCCATCATGAGGGACTTTTATCCGTCATAATTTTGTTCAGTAGGTTTATTGCTGCCTATGTTTTTGAAGCTGATTTCTGCGACGGAGACTGCACGGAAGCGCACGGGTCATGAGACATAAGATGCATTACAATAAATGACTGAACTCTGCATAAATAGTTTCTTAAGATACCATTAAAGCATCTGCAAAAATCATTGTGTACATTTGACATTCAACAATCTCACTGTGACTAATGTGCAGGCTCTGCATCTTACCTGAAGCACAAAGTTCCACTTCTCTCCACTTTCTGCAAATCCACACTATATTTTGCCCAAACTCTACATGTTATTTCCATTTCTTCTGCGTAAAGCCAGTCCTTCATCCTCCAGGAAAGTTTTTTTGATGCGAGCCGATGCTAGCGCGTCTAACATCACCAAACCAAGGAACTGAAGTGCGACTTTCCGCTAAGTTTATGTATCTGAATAAACATCAGTGTTTGTCTGTCGAGCGATCACGGTCAAAAGTACAAATCCTCTTGAAATCAGGCCGACAAAACTCTGTCCATCCCGATGTTTTTGTCGAATGAACCCTTTTCCTCGCTCCGTAGCTTGTGTGTGGTCCATGAAACTGCAGCCTCCTGTTTACAGATTTATAGGTTACGTATTTGAGCAGGCGACAGCACTGTGCGCTCTGCAAGCGTCATTCTAGCAGCCTCCTTGACGGAATAACAGCGCGCATGAACGAGATTGAAAGCAGGATTTGTCCCTCGCTGCTTCCCCAGTTTGAGGGAGCGGGAGAGCGCGAGTCCAGTCGGGATGCAGGTCACTAATTTAGTATAAAAGAGCAGCTCCATTTTCTATCCGGCAAAATGACGGAGGGTTTTGAAAACTTTCCGTCAAAGCAAACTACAGTCGGTAAATAACGAAAAATTGTCGGTTAATGTAACCTCTGATCCTGACGTACCCTCTCATTCATACTCTATCCACTTCCTGGCATAACCTTTCATTTATACTTCTAGTCACATCATTCACATCTTCATTCCCAAATGAGTCAACTGAAAAATAACATGGAGATAAAGCAAGATTTTCAGGTAATCGCTTCTACTTTCTTGCTGAAAAGGAGGGTCTAAGGACAGAAGGAGAGTCTAAGAACAGAAGGAGAGTCTAATGATAGAAGGAGGGTCTAAGGACAGAAGGAGGGTCTAAGGACAGAAGGAGGGTCTAAGAAGAAGAGGGTCTAAGAAGAAGGAGAGTCTAATGATAGAAGGAGGGTCTAAGGACAGAAGGAGGGTCTAATGATAGAAGGAGAGTCTAATGATAGAAGGAGGGTCTAAGGACAGAAGGAGGGTCTAATGATAGAAGGAGGGTCTAAGGACAGAAGAAGGGACAAAGAACAGAAGAAGGGTTTAAGGACAGAAGGATGGACCAAGGACAAAAGGGGGACCAAGGATAGAAGGAGGCACTAACAACAGGGGATGCTGTGGGATAATTCTCCATCTGCCAGTTTGGTATTGGAATCTGCCTTTGTATTTCTGAATAATGTTGTTTTTTCATACACTCAAGTAAAAAAGAAATGCGAGACTCAGTTTTTGGGGGGCAGAATAATTTTATTTTTGAGATCCGCCTCTTTCATATGATCCCTACATCCATTTCTAATCCTCTGGCCAACTCTTGCAGCGTTTACACATTTTGGAGTCCAATAACACAACAATAGAGCAACTCCCAAACCAAAAGTGACAGAGTTTCAACAGACTGTCAATAGTTCACTGACCCCCGTTGGCCCTGGACAGAGGTTATTCAGCCTCATGGATCGGCAGTGGTGTCTGAGTTGATCCATTCTTCAGCTGCTGCTGAGTTTCAGGAGGATGTTCACGTTGTTGGACACACACTGAGCAGATCCCAGACATTTCAATGAGATTTAAGTCCAGACTCATGGCTGGGTCACATGAGGTCACATTGTCGTGCTGGAACATAGCTCCCGCCCCAACTTGGTCCAGAAAAGGGAGCACCACAGGCCTCAGGATCTCATCACGATAACGGAGACCATTGAGAATTTCCATGAAAACCAGGTCTGTCCGGTGATTTGCCGACATGTCTGCCCACCTCAGCAAAGTCCAACAATGATGTGCAGTGCATCACTCGACCCGAGCTCGCGATGTTGGGGGTAAGCACTATCCAAACACCCTGGCCACAGCAAGACAACACTGTCCAGCTTGGAGCAGCTAATAGCTCCATCCTCTTTGCGACAATCGTGGCATCGTGAAGAAGTGTGTTTTTGGCTTCATTCTGGTGCCTTTTATAGAGAAGACTTGAGCACAGTTAACCAGCGGTAAAAGTTAACTCTTTTTAAACATGAGTTTGTGTGAATAAACGACCCTGTAATCCACTCTTTATTGTTCTCACAATCAGTCAAGCCAAACCAAGAAATCTGTTCACCTGTCATTTTTCCAAATGTACTCGTTTTCTAAGAAATTTTGAAAATGAAATGTTACGTTTCTTTTTTCCTTGAGTGTAGATGGCTTGCAACGTACGTCACTTCATGTGCTGCCCCGTTTTAGGTGAAAACAAAGCCATTGAAATGAATGGGAGTTTATCGATGGTAAACTTCAGATATATGAGCCTGTATCAGACGTGAGCATTTTCATTAAACCCGTCAATGCTCATGTTCTTTTTGAGAAATGAGCCGACAGTGAAAATATAAATAAGTATATATTAATTCACAATAAGATTTGTCTTTTCTGTGCTAGCTTGACTGTAATATTGTGCTTGTTTGTTTTACTTAAGTTACAATTTGTTGGATTTCATTAGGTCTTGTCTTCACTGTGGACATGCCTGTGGGCTCAAGCTGCTAGCAGGATGGTTATTGCTCGCAATAATGGACATTATTTTAATCTAACTATCAAACACACAGCCTGGGCAAATATTTACATCAATTATTTGTTATAAAATTACAAAACTAGTCAGAATAAAAGAATTGTTTCCAAAAGAAGGCCAGTGTGTGGAGCCGTTCACCCACCAGAGAGAAGCCGGCGCTAATCGGCAGACGTATTTTCATAAAACACAATCTTTTTTCAACTGTTGTTAACAGTTAGTCTCACACATCCTTAGAAAGTGCGGCTGTTTTTCTACCGCTATAGACTTGTATGGATTATTTTCACCCAAAAGTGAGCAGGTACTTTGAGCAGCAGCAAAAATACCCATATGTTGCAAGCCATATACAGTATGTGCTGCAGATCAATAGGATGCTTATCTGGTAAAACAGACAATCAATTATTAAACTAATCTAACTTTCCATGTCTAACTGGAGTTTGCAAACTGGTCAATCAGTCAAAAATAACAAACAAAATAGTCAACGTCTACATTTTCAAACTATAACTTGATTTTCTCACCTCAGAAAGATGCAGAAATCATGTCAACAAGACACTTTTAAGGTGTTAAGTTCGTCTTCTGTTGAGTACAGTGCCACTAAATGCCAAAGATGGTGCCCTTTCTCTAAAACTTTGCCACTCGTGCAACGCATCTTTAAGAAACATGTATATTGCCACAACAACTTGTGTGTCTATGTTTCCAGTTACGGCCTGCGCTACACAGCTAAAGTGCTTCGAGACGCTCTGAGAGACAAGTTTCCTGCGGCTTCTGAGAATGACCTGTACAAGGCAAGTTTTGGAGCTGTAACTAATGTCTGAGGGACCAGTGTGTGGGACCAGTGTGGGGGTTGTGTCTTGTGTGTGGTACCATTGTGGGGGGTTATCTTGTGTGTGTGGGACCAGTATGGGTGGTTGTCTTGTGTGTGGGACCAGTGTGGTAGTTATCTTGTGTTTGGGACCAGTGTGGGGATTATCTTGTGTTTGGGACCAGTGTGGGGATTATCTTGTGTTTGGGACCAGTGTGGGGATTATCTTGTGTTTGGGACCAGTGTGGGGGTTATCTTGTGTTTGGGACCAGTGTGGGGATTATCTTGTGTTTGGGACCAGTGTGGGGGTTATCTTGTGTTTGGGACCAGTGTGGTGGTTATCTTGTGTGTGGGACCAGTGTGGGGGTTATCTTGTGTGTGGGACTAGTATGGGTGGTTATCTTGTGTGTGGGACCAGTGTGGGGGTTATCTTGTGTGTGGGACGGACCAGTGTGGGGGTTATCTTGTGTGTGGGACCAGTGTGGGGGTTATCTTGTGTGTGGGATCAGTGTGGGGAGTGTGTATGTGGAGTGTATGTGGGTGTTTATCTTGTGTGTGTGACTGATGTGGGGGTTGCGTGAGTTGTGTGGGTGTTTGTCATGTCTGTGTGGGACCATGTGGGGGTTGTGTCTTGTGTGGGTACCATTGTGGGGGGTTATCTTGTGTGTGAGACCGGTATGGGTGGTTATTTTGTGTGTGGGTTGTGTGGGTGTTTATCTTGTGTGTTCTCATTCAGCTGGTGGGGAACCTGGTGTACTACCGCTACATGAACCCAGCTGTGGTAGCTCCAGACGGCTTTGACGTACTGGATCGTTCTGTTGGCTCCACCCTCTCCCCTGAACAACGCCACCTACTGGCTGCTATTGCCCGTATGCTCCAACACGCTGCTGCCAACAAATGTTTCCATGGAGACGGCTACCATGTCCGCATGCTCAACACGTACATCACCAACACACACCACAAGTTCAGGTACTTAACTTGTGACATGCAGTACAGACCAAAAGTTTGGACACACCTTCTGACTCAATCCAAACCATGAATGACCAGGAAGACGAGTGATGGTGCTGTGCCAGATGACCTGGCCTCCACAGTCACCAGACCTGAACTCAATGGAGATGGACCACAAAGTGAAGTCAAATGGGCCAACAAGTGCTAAGCATCTCAGGGAACGCCTTAAAGTCTGTTGGAAGAGCATTTCAGGTGACTACCTCTTGAAGCTCATCTAGAGAATGTCAAGAGTGTTCAAAGCAGTAATCAAAGCAAAAGGTGACTTCTTTGAAGAACCTAGAATGTGACATATTTTCACTTGTTTCACACTTTTTAGTTCTGTAGCGTACTGTTCTTCCACATTAATTCATTCATAGTTTGGATGCCTTTAGTGTGAATCCTATAATGTTCATAGTCATGAAAGTAAAGAAAACTCTTTGAATGAGAAGGTGTCCAAACTTTTGGTCTGTAATGTATGAGTTTCTGTTTCTGTGGGTTTGTAAAGCTAGCTGCACACTATGAAGTGATTTTCAAGTCAAAAGTCTTTACACTTGTGCTAAACAGTTTGTGTGTAACTTGGGAAGATCACAAGTGTATTTTTATATGATTCGCATGGAACCTAATGGTGTTGCATCAGAACTATTTTTAATTCATCTGTGACTTTAAATGCTTCCACTTCTAACATGCTCATGATGTCATTCTTATCAGAGTGACTTTGTCTGCTGTTGTAGCCTAAGGAAACCTACACAGGAGAGAGTCGATGTTCCTCAAATACGCTTCAATGTGAGATGGTGTCGAATTTAGGTTGAAAATGTGGGAGTGCAGTAAAGTTGAACACATTATTATTATGCTTTTTTGATCACCTTTTTCTCATTTAAAGCATCTAACTGGGGTCTGAATAAACCATAAATGCAACATAGGGATCTGAATTTCTTCTAATTTTAGCTCTACAGATGTCCCTTTTACCCATTTTTAAGGTGCGTCTCTTTAAATACAAATGAGTTATTTATTGCCATGCCCAGTCACGCCCCCTTCCCAGGCCTACACCTTTACGCTGCAGAGTCAGACAAAGGACGGCGAGAGAAAAGATCACAAAGGTGTCTGACTGAGGGCATAAGAAGTGTAGATATAACTAACCGGACGAAGAGGCTACAAGCAACATATCTAAACCCAAAGTTTGCAACAATAAACTAGATAAAGTGCCTCAACAAAAAACAAATACTTGCTTGAAAATGTAATTTAAGAGCCACGTTAATTAAAAGAGAAAAGTGTGTGACGCTGAACGAAGGCAGAAATCAGTGGTGAATCTGATTGTGCGCAATGTCAAGTTACAATAGCCTATGTGTTAGGCTATTAACATATAAATAGATAGATAGATAGATAGATAGATAGATAGATAGATAGATAGATAGATAGATAGATAGATAGATAGATAGATTCTTTCTTTCTTTATTTATTTTAACAGGACATTGTACAGTTACATAATGCCAAAAAAAGGCAAAGATGCTTGTACCAGATTATAGCTAGAAAGCTAATTTCCATCTGCAGTCCTGAGAAAGGCAGTAATAAACAGTACACACTCACACATCCTCCAGCTTTTACCTGACACTCTCATTCATTCATCCCCATTTAACATAGTATTGCCTAATGCCTAAAAACTGTTCACAATTACAGTATAATACAATATACAAGATACTAGCAGCACAATATTCTACAAGGGACTTTAAGAAAAATGTAGTTAATTTATAATTCTTATCATTTTTAAAATACTTATAATAACTTAATAACATTTCATTTCATTACATTACATCACATCACATAGGTAATAACATTTGTGTTAATGTGTGCATCTCTGGTTTACAATTAACCACTTTTTAACTTCTCTAGAGAAGGTGTAAAAATCATTTTCATTGATCAGCTCAGTGGGTAGTTTATTCCATTGCTTTGTTGCTTGGTATGAGAAAGCCGATTGGGCCAGGCTTGTTCTGCACTTTGGGAGGCTGCATTGTCCTTTGCTGCTGGCTCTTGTGACTCTGACTGTTACTTCTGAAGTCTGATGGATGAACTCTTTAAGAGGGGGCGGAGCCAGATTGTGGATGATCTTATAAACTATTTGAACTTGAGAAAAGGAAATAAAATTGTCGAAACTCAGCAATTTATATTTATCCAGTATATGGCAATGATGATACAATTGGGTTTTTTTATCAAGAATTTTTAGTGCATGTTTGTATATGGATTCTAATGGCTTTAAGGTAGTTTTATTTGCTTGTGCCCAGCTGGAGATGCAATATGAGAATTGTGGCAATATCATCGCGTTTAAGTACGTTTTTGCTGCTTCTATAGAAAGTGAGTTCCTTATACTTTTGAAGGTTGCCAAGTTGTATTTTAAGGTTTTACTTATTTTCTTCACATGTTTTTTGAAATTGAGAGAAGAATCTAATATAAGTCCTAAGTATTTATACTCACTAACAGTTTTAATTTTGTTGCCATTTACTGTTACAGTGGGAAGGTCCACAACTTTTTGTTTGGTTGTAAAAAACATAGATGCTGTTTTGTCGATGTTTAGCGTCAGGCAAGATTCATGCAGCCATTCGGCTACTTTTTCCATAGCTTTTGTTAATTTAGTCGCTACTTCAGCCATGCTTTCACCATTCGTGTAAATTATAGTATCATCGGCATACATTTGTATTTTGACATTATCGCACACTGAAGGTAGATCATTAATATAAACTGTAAATAAAACTGGACCAAGATTAGACCCTTGTGGAAGACCTGTATGACATGGTCTAGATGTTGATAAGGATCCCTTTACCTTGACAGAGTGAGAACGATTTGAAAGGTAGGATTTTAACCAGTTGATTGTGTTGTTGGAGACTTCGTGGTTACTAAGCTTTGAATATAGAGTTTCATGATGCACAGTATCAAATGCCTTACGTAAATCGAGAAAGATAGCTCCCACTACCTTTCCCTTGTCCAAAGATTGTTTAAGCTGTTCGACGAGATAACAACACGCAGTTTCTGTTGAATGGTGTTTTCTAAACCCGAACTGCATTGGGTGAAGTAAATTGTTTGTCTCCAAATGATTTATTAGTTGCCCTACTACCACTTTTTCTATAGCTTTAGAGAGTACTGGTAAGATACTAATTGGTCTGTAGTTAAAGATCTTAGTTCTATCTTCAGATTTATGCACAGGAATAACCACTGCATGTTTTAGGGATTGTGGAAATATATTTTGCTGAATAGAGGCATTGGTTAACTTTGTAATTGGTTTGATTAAGTTTTCACTGTTTGTTTTAATAATTGATGTATCCAATCCATGAAAATCTTTACTTTTTGAGTTTGATAACCTAGACAGAATTTTCCTAATTTCTGCCTCATTTGTAAGATTTAGACTAAATTCTTGGTCAGATGTTTGATTCATAATGCATAAAGGTGCTGGCGCAAAGTTTTTTCCTAATTCCAAAACAGAGTCTGTAAAATATTCATTAAAGTTATTTGCTATTACTTGACTGTCTGTATGCATTGTGCCTTTGTATTGAATCTGTGTAATTTCAATTTTTTTGTGATCTTTCCCAGTTAGTTTGTTTATGCTTTGCCATAATATCTTACTATTGCCTCTGGCTTCTTTAATTATATTTAAAAAAAAGTTAGCTTTAGCTTTTCGTAATGTGGATGTCGCCTTATTTCTTAGGCTTTTAAATATTAAACAGTCTGTACTTAGCCTGGTTTTAAGAAACTTTTTTAGGGCAGAGTCTCTTTGTTTAAGCAATTTCCACAGGTCTTCATTAAGCCATGGCAGGTATTTTTTCTTTGATCTGTTAAAGGCCGTTTTAGAGTATTTTAGAATGACCTCTTTTACTGTTGCTATTAGATTAGTTGCAATCTCTTCACAGCTTTCATTTTGTAGTTTATTGTCCCAGTTAATCTGTCTTAGTTCTTCGTCTAGTAGTTGCTTATTTTTCTTTGGTATATATGAATTTATATTGGCATTTTTTTTCCCATACTTCAGTTTAGATTTTGGTAATTTTCGTGCTACAAGCGTTAAATTATGATCTGACATACCTGTGATAAAGTTATATGTTTTAGTAACTCTTTCTGGTCTATTAACAAAAACTAGGTCTATCAGTGTTTGCGACGTTTTTGTAATTCTGGTAGGAAAATTGGTCATAATTTCTTTTAGCTTTGCACTACGAGATTTATCCAACCAATTTATGTTAAAATCACCAACAAGAATAATTTCCTTAGTGATATATGGCTTAAGCATGTCAATCAATTGGTCAAAGAATATATCCTTGGCAGAAGGTGGACGGTAAATACCTATAATTAGAAATGACATTTCTGGTGATAGTGTCAATTTTATTCCTATACATTCAAGATTACTTTCTGGGAGCTCCAGTTGTTGACACTGAATAGAATTTTTAACGTAAATCATAACTCCTCCGCCTTTATTTTGTTCTCTATCTTTTCGAAATATATGATATCCTGGTACATGAATAGCACTGAGAGGAGTGTTTGGTTTCAGCCAGGTTTCTGAGAGACATAGATAGTCTAAATTTGAATGAATCAGTAGGTGTTGAATCTGTTCAGATTTTGAAGTAACGCTTCTAATGTTCAGGTGACCCCCGAACACACCCTTTGGTTTTGTTTGCGGGTTCCACAGAACTTTTGCATGATTAACTGTCAAGAATAATTTAGTGCTTAGCTGTTTTTGTGCCACTATATCTTTATGGGCGACTTGACTCGAAGTTTTCTTATCAAATTGTGCTGTTTTCAAGGCAGGTTGGTAAATAGTCATCTCGGGGTTGTCTGCGACGGCGCTTTTTATTGCCAAGGGACATATGTCATCGCTCAGTGGTCGAGTTGCTAGCTCCCTTGCATGATACTATTGGGAACCGCCGCTCCATCGGTGCATCCCGAATGTTGTGTTGCTAGCTCCCGGTGTGTAACCGCACAGGGAACCGCCGCTCCAACGGTGCATCCCGAATGTTGTGTTGCTAGCTCCCAGTGTGTAACCGCACAGGGAACCGCCGCTCCAACGGTGCATCCCGAATGTTGTGTTGCTAGCTCCCGGTGCGTAACCGCACAGGGAACCGCCGCTCCATCGATGCATCCCGACTGTTGTGTTGCTAGTTCTCGGTGCATAATCGCATCAAAAACCGCCACTTTATCGGTGCATCCTCTTCCGGCCCACAATAATGGTGGTGATGTTTCAGTCAGCAGTGGTGGTAGATGATGTAGCCCAGCTAGCGGTGGTGTAGGCGCAACTAGTGGTGGTGAAGGCCCAGCTAGTGATGGTAGAGGCCCAGCTAGTGATGGTGGAGGCCCAGCTAGTGATGGTGGAGGCCCAGCTAGTGATGGTGGAGGCCCAAGTAGTGATGGTGGAGGCCCAGCTAGTGATGGTGAAGGCCCAAGTAGTGATGGTGGAGGCCCGACTAGCAAATGTGATGGCCCAGGTAGCAATGGTGGAGGCCCAGCTAGTGATAGAGGAGGCCCAGCTAGTAGATGTGTAGGCCCAGGTAGCAATGGTGGAGGCCCAGGTAGCGATGGTGGAGGCCAGCTAGCGATGGTGGAGGCCCAGCTAGTGATAGAGGAGGCCCAGCTAGTAGATGTGTAGGCCCAGGTAGCAATGGTGGAGGCCCAGGTAGCAATGGTGGAGGCCCAGGTAGCAATGGTGGAGGCCCAGGTAGCGATGGTGGAGGCCCAGGTAGCAATGGTGGAGGCCCAGGTAGCAGTGGTGGAGGCACAGGTAGTGATGGTGGAGGCCCAGGTAGCAATGGTGGAGGCCCAGGTAGTGATGGAGAAAGGCCAGTTAGCAGTGGTGGTGCATGTAGCCCAGTTAGCGGTGATGGTGTATGTGGCCCAGCTAGCAGTGGCAGAGCATGTAGCCCAGCTAGCAGTGGTGGTGCATGTAGCCCAGTTAGCGGAGATGGTGCATGTGGCCCAGCTAGCAGTGGTAGAGCATGTAGCCCAGCTAGCAGTGGTGGAGCATGTAGCCCAGCTAGCAGAGGGGATAATCCAAATTGTGGCAACAAGGATCCATTTGATGCAAGCAGCACAGGATGTGAGTGTAGAACAGGTAGCAATGAAGATATTCCAGATGACTGTTGTAACTCGTGTATCATTGTTTGAGATCTATTCAGCTGCAGTTGAGTAGCATCCATGTGATTTGTGCTCAAGGGGAAAGGGCCAGGATTAATTTCAACATCCCCAGCCAAGAGTAATATCATCAGAAGGTGTATAAATCCCAAAAGAGATTTAGATGAATGTCTTTTTTTACCTTGAGGTGGCCGTGCGTGGCCTTCATCCAGCACTCTTGTAAATAGAAGGTGTTGACTCATCTTAGATTTGAAGAGCACCTGGTGAATGTTTTCATCATGTTTTTGAGGACTTCCCAAGCACAGCAGTAAATAGAGAGATACAAAAGTAGGTAGCAAGAGCTTTGGTGTAAAAATCCATGGTCTTTTTTTGCTTTTTACAAGCTTTTGTGGCAAACACACAGGAGCTGATAAACTGTGTGTCTGCACCACGGCAGCCATCTTGAAAATAGATAGATAGATAGATAATACTTTATTGATCCCTCGAGAGGGAAATTCATCCTCTGCATTTGACCCATCCTGTAGAGCCTCTGGGGCGTCTGTCAGGAGCAGAGTGCTGCCGCTTTGCTTGGCTTCGTCAGGGCCTTCGCTGGAGGAGCAGGTGCAGTTGGAGGTGGAAACTGGAGTGAGAGACAGATGACAGTCTGGTGCAGGTGGAGCAAGTAGATTCTGTAGACACATCACAGTCAGGTCCAGGTGGAGCAGGTGAACTTCTGTTGTTTCAGTCGGTGATAAGGTCATCCCTACAAAAGCTTCGGCTGCAGCAGATGTAAAAGTTCTGCAGCATTTCAAAAGTCCAAAGCCAGCAAAGTTAGCTTTCATAGCTTCATGTATGATCTCCATGGTAACAAGACAAACAAACAACTCTATTCACTAAATCCTAACTTGTGTCTGTTGAGCATCACAGGGCGGATGAAACCCAGGAATCAAACTATTTTCACTGCATCGTCCTCTGCTGCTTCAGGTGTGAAAGTCTGACATTTTAGAAGGGTTAGTGCTAGATAGTCGGTCCGGAGGGACAGAAGTGAGCTGGTTGCCATGGTAATGAGTTTATTTCTGTTGCTAAACGTTCTTAAAATGTTATATTTTTTATCTTAACCTTTACCCAAACCTTTTTCCTAACCTTAACCATCACCTTAACCCTTTTCCTAAACTTACCCATTCTCCTAAACTTAACCATCGTCCCTCCGAACCCGACTATCTAGCATTAACCATTTTAGAAGTCCAAAGCTAGCGTAGGTAGCATTAGCTTTTGCATGGTCTCCATGGTTGCGAGAAAAACAGATGTCTTCTTTTCACAAATCTGACAGTACTTAGCTCATGTTTGTTAAACATCAGAGGACACACGTCTTAGTTGGTTGAAGTCCACAGTTGTCTTGCCAAAAACTGAGCTAAAAACCAAAAAGTTTCAAAAAAGTGCTCAGTGCCTTCAGAGAGACAGCAAGAGAGCAGCCAACCACTCCGATTCAAAACATGCAAAAAAGAAAAAAATATATATGTATATATTATTATTTGAGTTTGTATTCAAATTTGTATTACAAGCAGGAGCAGGATGGAAAATCTTGTCTAATGTCTGTTTTTGGTGTCAAATTCTGTAAAAATCAATTTTCCCAAAAAGTGCGACTTACAGTCCACTGCGGCTTATTGACCATTTGCACCTACGTCACTTGATCACGTGGCTGCGCCATGCTGGAGGCAGAAGTGTGTACGCAGCATTACAGGGAGCGCAAAACTGACAAATTCTCACATATTTTCTTATTTTTCCGTAAACAAAGCAGTGGATGCTTCTAGTGCATGTTCAGTACATTTGTCTGTGGAAGTAGGACAACTTTTAGACACGCACAAAGCAAGGTATTTGGAAAAGCTAATGAATGCTAGCTGATTTATGCTCTCTTCCTCCTGCTATGTTTGCCGAATAAATAAAATCTTCAAGTTTGCCTGACTTTACTCCTCATGATTTGCACCATTCTGTGGTAAACGGGGTTTTGTCTCACACTGGAGCAGATTTAAAAGCTACAAGAGGTTGTTTTTTAGTAACTTAGCTGTATATCATGTGAGGCTAGTGTTAGCCACGTATAATCCAGGCTGTTTCAAATATTCATTGCATTTATTTTTTTGTCAAAGGTCATTTTTTTTCTCATTAGCATTGACTTACCTTGTTTAAAGTGTTCACTGCAAATCTGTAGCGATTTAGAGGGATTCCAGTTCTTTTGATTTCTTGCTGCCATCCACTAGTGTCTTCTATCTTCATCAAATGTAAACGAAAAGCTCCAGGTTTAGGCTTAAAACCTCGATCTTGCCTGTTAGTGCAGCGTGTTCCAGATACAGCCATTTTACAATTGAAATCAATTAAAATTACTTAGAAACGAGCAAGTTTTCGGCAAAGTTTCCATTGCTGTAATGTGCACAGACAGAGCTTTTGCCATCCAGCATGGAGAAGTGGGCGTTCCCTCGAGGAGCGTGACGACACGTGCAAATGGTCAATATGTTTTTTGGTTTTTTTTTGGCTTGTGTGACGTCTACTCTGGAGTGAATTATAGGCTGGAAATGATGGTATTGTCAATAGTAACATAAACGTACACATGCTCTTCAATGATGGAGTCACAGAAGAGCATCTGCACATTATTTAATGTGCATTAAGAAGTATCGAAATAGTCCTGGGAGGTAGAAACACCAAATATCGCCTTTAGAATCCCTAATGCGCATAAAAGTTAATACGCTCTTTTGAGGTGGATTTTGTTTTATGCGCATAACGTCTGCAGCAAATTTTGAAAGCTGGAAACACAGTTATTAGCATTAACTCATGAAGCGAGTTAAAACCCACTGGACCCTCGGGTTTATACCTGCTGCAGCGGCTCTGGAGGAGGGACTGAGGTGATGAACAAAGACTAAATCATTCATACAGACTGAGTTTTGTCCAAAATGCTCCAAACACACAAACTGCTCTGTTGTGCACCAAGCAAAAACTAAACATATTAGAACTAACCAGAGAAGCACAGCGCTGTCTGATCAAATAACTCTGTGAAAGTTTATGTTTGTCCAACACTGCAGTGATTCAGAGCTCGTCCTTTCCACGGCGGAGCATTTGTGTTCAAAACAAAGCCTTTTATTTTGGCGGTTAAACAGATCCATCGCATTAAGAAAGTGATAAACAGATAAAGTTATCACAAGACAGAGTAGTCTGAAGCTACAACTTAATATTAAAGAATCTACTGTTAGAGTGTGCATGTAGCGCCTCTGCAGGATCAGCAGTGTTATGACACAGCTCATGTTGCCATAACAACAACCAGATATGTGCTTTGAATGAAACTGAGATTAATTTGGCTTTTTTATAACTTATGTGAATTTCAACACTATGTGCGTTTATAAGGCTGGAAACGCAGTTAATGTAGTTGTTTTTTTAAATGACCACATAATGACATCACAAGGTGGAACAGAATGTGTTCAGGTCAAGAAGAAACCAGTCTAAAAATGCAGACTGTATGAGTTAAACAGATGATCTAGATGATGTTCTACTTTTAACATTATAACACGATCCATATGTGTGTTACAGGAGGTTCCTGGCTGCAGTGTGTGACGTTCCTGAGCCAGAGGATAGGTTCAGTGTGGATGAGTACTCCGAGCTTTTGAGTGTGAACAAACCAGTCATCTACATCTCCCTGAGCGAGCTCATCAACACTCACCAGGTACAAGCTCACACACTAGAGCTGATAAACTCAATGTATGCCCTAACCCTAGCCTTACTGCGCATTAAAGTCAACAACATGTAAGTAAAAACTCCAACACTGTGGGGCTTTATAAAAGGTTGAAAAAAGAGACATTATAGCACATAAAAGATTTTCACAATGTTTTTTTGACTTGATTTGGTAGATTCTTATGATAGAAATGAAATGAATCAAGAGCAAGTTTGTGAAGAAAGGTTTCAAATATGTTGACTTTACCAGAGTTCTTTACTGGCGTCATCACAAATGCCTTTTTAAACAGGAAGTACATTTTTAATCCTAAATATTGTTTATAAGAATCCGTACTTTAGTGTAATAAGTAGTGTGTTTTCTTGTATGCCAAAAGAGGCTCATCCTCACTTTGACCCTTGACCCTTGTCTCCTCCTACTGTCCTGATCTCTGCCATGTTTTCTCTTCTGTCTGTGCACACATTGTCTAAAGACATGAGATCATCCTACCTGATATTGAAGTTCTGTGGTAGTAGTGTACAAATGTGACTGTGCAGTATGAAGGAGACATGATTGTGTGTGTGTACAGCTGCTGGTGGATCACCAGTCCGTCCTGTGTCCTGACTCTGCTGACCCTCTCAGAGCGCTACTGAAAGACCTGGGCTCTGTGCCCACCCTGCAGGAGCTGAGTGGAACTGCAGGTAAGATGACACTAGGTCACTGTAACCCTGTTTCCAAAGGCTCGAGTCGGTAGCTGTACGACACGGTCTCATGCGCCTCGCTTGCTGGGTTTGTAGTGGCCCTGCTTTCACTCTGGACCCTGGTTGATCTTGTGACTAACTGCTTTTTCAGAGCTAATGCATATTAGCCACAACTGTTTACTGAAATGTATTTCCATGATAAGACTTCTGGATCCATTTTTAGTCATGTCTCATGTACAATTTAAATTTGTTTTACAAAATTGCGTCTGCTTGGGTTTCTCACACAGAGTAGGTCAGGTTCTGAGCTAGGACAGACCAGTGTTACATGAGCTCTAAGTGAATGCTGTGTTTTGTCTGCAGAGGAGAGTTCTTCTGAAGGAGAACTGTCTCAGGCTCATGTGGGAAAAATCGAAGTTTCTCTGACTTTGACAAATAAGTTTGACATCTTTAATGATGAAGGTGACCAGCCGGACGCCCGAGGGTCCTACTCAGGTCAGACTGTCCTCATGTGACCTCACCCCATCATCTGTGCACATAATAATGCTGTGATTTACCATGTAGCACCAAGCAAATGATCATCGATGTGATCCGGACACAGCCTGGAGACTCTCTGCTTCAGATCCTGCGCTCCTCTGCCTCCCAACAGCAGGTCTGTACTTCTGAATAACAACATCCTGGGGAGACTAATGAATCATTCAAATCTGTATACAGTACAGTAAGTTAAAATGCCACAGCGGTTAATGCACTGGCCTCATAGCAAGAAGGTCATGGGTTTGGCTCCCGGGCGGCCCAGGACCTTTCTATGTGGAGTTTGCATGTTCTCCCTGTGTCTGCTCCGGTTTCCTCCTACCACTATCCAATGTGCCCTCCTTCCCAGGACTACAGATGGAAATGAGCCGTAGCTGCTAGAATCTGGTACAAGCATCTCTGCTGTTGTGCTTAATGTAATTGTACAATGTCCTTAATAAAACATTATCTTTTTTAGTAGGATGTATAGGGCTCTATCTTGCCCCTGGTCTATCTCTTGGCGTAAATAAATGTTTTTGTTTGTTGGCCGCTATAAGCTCCAGAGCGCAGCACTCGTCTTGTCTGATCCCACTTATGTTAGTGAAGCACACATGTGCAGAACCTGACAGTGGAGCAGCAGGAAGATCCAACAACATGAAACATTAGAACCTACATGTTGCTTTTCTATTAATTTTATTTTATTTGCTTTAGTTGGGAGAAGCCATGTTAGTTCATTTATTGAATTATTTGTTTTATTGAATTATTATTTTTATTTGTTAAAAAAAAAAAAAACATACACTATTTAGTCAGACTTCGCCTCAAAGAGTTTGTGTTTTTCCTTTAACATTCTGTCAAGTTGGCCAAAAGTTAGCTTTAATAAAATTGATTTGATGTGTGTGACCTGAGACTTTAGAATCTTGATCTGTGTGTGAAAAGTTTCAACTCAAAAGCAGCAGCGTGTCCTTGTTCTAATCAAACACCTGCCCAAAGACAGCTATATTCCTCTTCAACTATTTTGCATGGCTTTTTTTCTAAAGTTAATCATTTTTACACCTTAAATGTAAATATAGATTAACATTTCTTGTGACTGTATTGCACTGCTCATCTGCGCAGGTAAAAGTCACAAAATTAACTGGGAGCATACAAATCAGCTCACTTATGTCACGTGCTGGGCGTTGTCTCTGGAGCTCAGAGTGGGGGGGGGGGGGGTATGGCCCATAGAGTTTAAGACTTAACTCTTGATATTTGTCATTGCGCGGCCAACCGTAGACTGCCTGTTACGTCTATTTCCGTCACAGCATCCATGTTTCTCCCCGTGTCTGGGTGGTTTCCTTCCCAACCAATAACATGCAGGTTAGGAGGCACGAGTTTAGGCAAACCACTTTTGCTGCTTGCCATCACTGAGTGTGGAGGGGAGGGGGTAGTGGCAGCCTACCGTCAGCTAACTGCACAAGTTTATCAAAAACAAAAGTTATGCTGCTTAATCAACCTTTTTTAAAAGTGGCATTCAGGTGAGTGAAAAACAGTGTCTCGAGCTTCAGGAGACAGACGTCTGTCAGGGCGTTTCATAACTGATCGAAGCTGTCCCTTTTTATTGTTTTATTCAAAGAAGTTTTCCCATGTAATGAGACAGAGAGTGACTCTTTCTGCATAACGCATGCGCATTAGAGCGTAAAGTGACGTCGAACGAAAATCACTCTTTACAAATCAAAGCTTAAGGTGGCTAGCAAACTTTAGAAATGAGGCCCCTAGTCTTGTCACATGTTTGTGTCACATGTCACAGTCTGTTTAAAGTGAAGCTAACCGCCCCAAACGCCTCCCATCAGCACATTTTATGCTAAAGTTTCTGCTGGAAACAGCAGGTGTTTGTGATCAACAAAATGCCAATACAGAGTCTAGAAATTACCTAAAATAATTTTAATCTCTAAAATGATCAATAATCTATTATTTTCATTTAACTGTACTTCACATGGCAACACAACACAGTTCCAGAGGCATGTTCAATCAATCAATCAAATCAATCAATCAATCAAGTACTTTCACATGTTCACATGTGTGAATGAAATAAAACCCAAATGTTTTTGTGTGCAGAGAAGAACTATATTGATAATGTGAGGTGCTGTGGTCCTGTAGGTGGCGCTCTATAACTGGCTGGTGCAAAGTCGCGCTCGGCAGGACGCTCGTACACCGGACAAACTCAAGAGGCACGAGTCCCTGATGGCCAACAGTAACCTGAGTCTGGAGCAGAAGAAGAGAAAGATTCTCCGAAACCTACGCTTGCTGGAGACAAGAGGGCTTCTGCAAGCTTCCACCGCCGAGAGCGCTATCCTCAGTATGATCGCTAAGGTATGCTTCAGTCCACTTCCACCGCCGAGAGCGCTATCCTCAGTATGATCGCTAAGGTATGCCTCAGTCCACTTCCACCGCCGAGAGCGCTATCCTCAGTATGATCGCTAAGGTATGCTTCAGTCCACTTCCACCGCCGAGAGCGCTATCCTCAGTATGATCGCTAAGGTATGCTTCAGTCCACTTCCACCGCCGAGAGCGCTATCCTCAGTATGATCGCTAAGGTATGCCTCAGTCCACTTCCACCGTCGAGAGTGCTATCCTCAGTATGATCGCTAAGGTATGCTTCAGTCCACTTCCACCGCCGAGAGCGCTATCCTCAGTATGATCGCTAAGGTATGCTTCAGTCCACTTCCACCGCCGAGAGCGCTATCCTCAGTATGATCGCTAAGGTATGCCTCAGTCCACTTCCACCGCCGAGAGCGCTATCCTCAGTATGATCGCTAAGGTATGCTTCAGTCCACTTCCACCGCCGAGAGCGCTATCCTCAGTATGATCGCTAAGGTATGCCTCAGTCCACTTCCACCGCCGAGAGCGCTATCCTCAGTATGATCGCTAAGGTATGCTTCAGTCCACTTCCACCGCCGAGAGCGCTATCCTCAGTATGATCGCTAAGGTATGCCTCAGTCCACTTCCACCGCCGAGAGCGCTATCCTCAGTATGATCGCTAAGGTATGCTTCAGTCCACTTCCACCCAGCCTTCCTCAGTATGATCGCTAATACCACCACCGAGAGCGCTATCCTCAGTATGATCGCTAAGGTATGCTTCAGTCCACTCCCCCAGCCTTCCTATTCGCTGTGCCCCACTTCCACCGCCGAGAGCGCTATCCTCAGTATGATCGCTAAGGTATGCTTCAGTCCACTTCCACCGAGAGCGCTCCTCAGTATGACGCTATATGCTCAGCCCCACCCGAGCCTATCCTCAGTATGATCGCTAAGGTATGCTTCAGTCCACTTCCACCGCCGAGAGCGCTATCCTCAGTATGATCGCTAAGGTATGCCTCAGTCCACTTCCACCGCCGAGAGCGCTATCCTCAGTATGATCGCTAAGGTATGCTCAGTCCACTTCCACGCCGAGAGCGCTATCCTCAGTATGATCGCTAAGGTATGCCTCAGTCCACTTCCACCGCCGAGAGTGCTATCCTCAGTATGATCGCTAATAGGGGTTGCACGACTAGTGAATTTTAGTAGTCGACTAGTCGAGAGCGTTAGTCGCGTCGACTTCGACTAGTCGATGACGTCATTAACAAAAACAAAGATCCAAAGGCACGATGATTTTGCCTGGGTAATTGTTAGAAACGGCTTATTTATACTGACCATATTATCAGAAAACATTAGACGTACTTAATGCCCTGTAATAAAGCTGAACGTAGGCTCTTTGATTTTACATACAAGAAGAAGAAAAAAAGCTAAATAAGCCTATTTGTGCGTGCGCGCGGGGCGGAGGCTCTCGCTCTGACATCGGCTTGGATTCAGTCTGCACACACACTCTGAGCTGTGGGACGTTTGGTCAGTGCGTTTTGAACAGTGAAGGAAACACAAACCCACCTGAAGCCCTGGTTCCACACACATCACTCATCACTCTTTACCTCTCGTCTCCTTCTCCCACAAACCGCGCTGTAAAACGTAAGACCAGTGTAGATCCACAGACTCGGATCCAGGGGGACGATGTGCGCTTGGAGACGGCTGGTCAGGGCGCGTTGGAGCGAACGGTCCGAGCGCTTTGAGCCGGGGTGCAGCGTGCATCAGGCGCCTGTGTGTTTGGCTAGACGTAGAGGGAGCGAACGGTCTGAGCGCTTTGAGCCGGGGTGCAGCGTGCAGGTGTCCGTGCGCTATGCAAGGCAGGGGTAGTCTACAGCGCACTCCAGTGTGCCAAAGCGAAGGGACAAAGCATCCCGGGGTGGAAGAACAGCGCGGGGAGAGACGTAGAACGGGCCGGGGAAAAAGACGGACGAGTTGCTGACATTTATGTGTTAGAAATGCAAGTGTAAAAGAGCTTTTTCTTAAGCCAACCTCTGATTTAATTATTCTTCGACTAGTCGACTACCTCTCAAAGTAGTCGCGGGGGACCTTTATAGTCGACTAGTGGACTAGTCGACTAGTCGGTGCAAGCCCTAATCGCTAAGGTATGCTTCAGTCCACTTCCACCGCCGAGAGCGTTATCCTCAGTATGATCGCTAAGGTATGCTTCAGTCCACTTCCACCGCCGAGAGCGCTATCCTCAGTATGATCGCTAAGGTATGCCTCAGTCCATTCCACCGCCGAGAGCGCTATCCTCAGTATGATCGCTAAGGTATGCTTCAGTCCACTTCGAGAGTGCTCAGTTCCTCTGTTCTTCATGCGTCTTTTTTCCTTCTTCACTTCCTCTGTCTTGCAGTGTCTTTCTGTTCTTCATGGTCTTTTTTCCTTCTTCACTTCTCTGTCCTTGTGTGTCTTTCCTTTCTTCCATGCGTCCTCCTTCCCTTGCTCACTTCCTCTGTCCTTGCAGTGTCTTTCCTTTCTTCCATGCGTCTCCTTCCTTGCTCATTTCCTCTGTCCTTGCATTGTCTCTTTTCCATGTGTTCTTGTTTCCTTGCACTTACACAACAAAAATGTGGGCGATGAGCAAAAGCAAGGAATAGCTTCTTTGATGGCACAGACAGTGTGTTAGTGCTGTGCGATATGACGATACATATCTTGCCATTTTTCTCTTCTATCATTTCTATCGTCTGTAACCTAATATTATCAGTTATTACAGCAAATAAGTCGTGTGTGTTGTATTAAACATGCTTTGTTACACATGTTATAGCGTAACTTCAACCAAACCAAAGTTAAAGTAGTTCTTGTACATTGTCGGAGTTGCTCTTTTTTTCCTCGCCCTGGCCCGGGCTGCAGTCAGTGGACAGAGAAAGCCTGCCCGGCTCGCTTTTTTCTTCGCCACTCGTGTTCCACCGCGCCCTGCCTGCCGTGTGCATGACCTGCTGTATCCAAGTTCACTCTGCCTGTTTGTCTGCGCGCTCTCGGTCCAGGTCTGCAGCCAGAGCCTCGTGGAGCACATTGGCCGCCATGGCATGCATTGTGTGTCAGTGTATTTTTATATAGCAGCGGACATAAAACATCAATTTATTCTTCAAAATAATCATAATATTAAAAAAAGGCTGAATAGCACTCCGCTAGACACCAGCGAAACAGCGCTGATGAACGGGACACTTAGCTCTGCAGTTTACTTTGTCGTGTGGCTGTTGTTGCAAAGGGAAACTAAAGCGCTAACTCAGCCCCAACCTGCAGGTCTTAAAGGGCCAGTGCCAAATACAGCACAAATAAGCTATTCAATTAAATAAATGTTTTGTTTAATCTAACTGTGCTGCTGCTTATCTTGTCCTTATCCAAAGGCCATGCTGTGCCATTATCTGCTTTTAAAGTTTGTGTTACAGAAGGACTTCTGAATGAACAAAAGGCCTTCACATAAAAGACACTGTTTGTTTAAATAAAATGTTTCTTTTCCTTTGATATTTTCAATTGCAATATGAATGAAATAGTTTTGTAATATATTATCATATTTTATAATTATGTGTATATTTATAAAAACAAAATTCCTTCAGCGGACACTATGTATAGATATAGTTTTAGGAAATGTTCTTATGAAACTATTGCATGTTTTTGAAGGACCGCAGGAAGACTAGCTGACCCAATGGGGATCCAAATAAATAAATAAATACATTTAATGCCACATAGAAACTCTAATCTAAAATCGTTAATATCTTCTGGCGTCTTTTAAAAGTAGTTTGGTTACTTTCATGGTACATTGAAGGATTGTTTTGAGTTAGGAGAAATGACCAAAACATGCTGTTGGTTCACCCCTGGTTGTGGAAGTTCCATTTAACACAACAGCTGAGAGACAGGACACTGTATGTACCTGTGCTCTTAAAAGGAACTGCAGCAAAGGCTCACACATTTGCACATCTTTGGCTTACATTATTTCAGTAAATCTGGACCTAATTACATATTTCAGTACATTTATCAATTCACTTACTAAATTGTGAGCATGTGGACTCGATTTACTATTGGTAGATGCACAGTATCACGCAGTGTCTGTGTGAGACACAAATGTCAGCTCCCATTAACCTCTTTTGCACATAAGCAAATGCTTGGTAAATGAGGCCAGAATTTCTCAATCCTGTTTGCACTGGGACAAACAATCTTGCGTCAATTAAAGCGTGTTGAGCAAATGTAAAAGTGCATTCTCAGACTGTGTGTGTGTGTGTGAATATGTGTGTGTACAGGACATCCGTCAGCAGAGGCTCCACAGGCAGAGGAGAGGAGCAGAGCTCATGAGACTCAGACACACTCTCAACAGTCTCCAGGCCAAAAGCAGCTTCCACAGTGAGCAGATCGACTTCTACAGACACTACATCTCCTCCTGCCTGGACAAACTCGCTACAGCTCAGAAGGCCCAGGACAACAAGAACAAAAAAAAGGCCCTGAGTTACAGCGCCACCCGGCTGCAGGAGAAGGGAGTGCTGCTGGAGATCCAGGACCTGCCTCATGCACAGTAAGAAGCAGGACTCAGGACTCACACTCAAGCGACTGCGTGTAACCTGGCTCACACCAGATGGAAATGTGTTGAACTCCCATTTAAGTTCTTCCACATTATCCATCTGGAACTGGAAAAGAGAGGGGGGCATTTAATGAAAAACTTTGGAGTCTGTACTTTGTTGTGTGTAATTTTTATATTCTTTATAATCATAATCTTGAGGTTATCTAAATCTTAAAATATTGTTTAGTTGTGGGGTTTCCCTCCATTTCCATCTTTCCCAGTTCATTGTTCCTTAGCTCGGCATGCTATTCAGGGTTTTTAATCTCATCCAGAACCTGCTCTCCAGCCTTCTCCTCCGTAGTGCGTGCCATTGGTTCTCCAGATCAGGCTTTCTCATTTGTACTTGAATGAATTAATGATTTATTTATATAGCACATTTACACAGACGATGTTGACAAAAAATCAAATTGCGATTTTTTTTTTGTAATTGCGATTTTGATTCGATATTTATTAATGTTATTAATGTGTATAAATATGTTTTTTTTTTTCTGTTGAGCATACTATTTTGCAACAACATTAAAAATAACTGCCCTACTAATTAAATATTTAACTATACATACATTTTAGACATTAAAACTTGGATGTTGTGCTTAATAATTGGCCTGTATAAACAATAACTAAAGTAACTTAAGACTATTATTTAACCTGTAACCTGTGACAGAAATATACATCAGCCGATGGCGCCAACTTCCCCTGTAGAGCTCTGGCGTGGTAGACTGAAAAATTCCCAAATTAACATTTATCTCATAAGGACTGAGCAAACCTGCGTGACACAGCGGTGTTTAAGGACTAATATCAGTCATGCAGCTTTTATTCACTTGGATTTTATGTTTGTGAAGAAAACAGACTGGATTTGTCTGGGGTTTTGCTGTTCAAGGTAAGCAGCTAAAGCTAGCAGCATCTGCAAAACATAACTCTTTATTTATGAGTGATTTTATTGAATACGCACTAGAACAGTCATGAAAGCATAGTTTATAGACTTTTGCTCAGTCGTGTTGTGCAGTTTAGAGGCCAGTCGCTGTTTTGCTGGTCTGTGTTCACTTTCGTAGTGCGCTGTGTCCAATGAAAATAAAAAAGGAGGCTTATGCTAAGAAAAGGAGGAAAATCGAGGCTAGCTAATCGCACTTGTCAATATCACGGTATTGATTCCATATCGATATAATCGTGCAGCCCTACAGACAGATGTCCTTCAAGGTGCTTCACAGTAATCCCCCCCCCCCCCAGTCAGTGATGGCAAGCTGCCTGCCCTGGGGCAGCTCAGCAGAATCAATTCACTGAACACTTGGCGCCTCACCTCCGACCAACACCAAGCATTCCCTAACCTGCATGTTCTTGGTTGGTGGGGAAACCGGAGTGCCCAGAGGAAACTACCCAGACACAGGGACATGCAAACTCCACACAGAAAGGTCCGGGCCTCGAGCAGAGGTGGAACAGGACATAATATTGAACATACAAAAGCTTACAGATGTTGGAGATGTCTCAGAAGGGGGAGATTGAATCATTCAAGTGAGACAAAGGTCTGGTTCAGTCCACGTATGAGTAACGTTAGCATTTTAACAGTGTCCTACTGTCCTGTCCCTTGTGACTTCTTAAACAGATCACATCAGAGGACCGAGTAACATAAAGGATCAATCCACATTTAAAGATTCCATAACAACTTACAGGTGCACTGTGTGACTTTGTGGAGATGAAAAGTCAACTTCTCAATTCACTAAAATTAGAAAGTTTAAATAATAATAAAAAAAAAAAAAAACATACTTAATGGACATTATGAATGGGTCTAAATTAGGGGTGTAACGATTCACCTAAATATTCGAAGTATCGATACACAGCCCTTACGATCCACTGCATCGATCGGCGTTCTACTAGTTGGCCTCAATCCAGGCCACACATCGATGTAACTTTGAATCGCTTCGAATCTAAGCCCAAAGAATCGATTTATTTAGACATATGGCGAAACATAAACCTTGCAGACAAACGGCATTCTTAGTCGTTTATTTTTCACATAAATGTTTCATTAAATGCGCGTTTATTACGTTGGTTTTCCGCGCTGCGTCATCATCAAACGCCTGCAGCACCTGTTTCACACGGAATCTGCTCCCGGACGGAACCGCTGCTACACAGCCCAGCGGAGGAGACGGACAGCGCTGGATCCAAACCATCCCGGGGGCCCGCGAGAACGCACAGAGCAGAGACCATGAGGGACAAAGCCGTAAAGGCGAAACCAAACTGGCCTACGGAGGTAACGCTGCGAAACGACTCGAGCGAGCTCCGAAAAGAACCAGACGAGCTGCAACGCCACAGTCATAACACAGACTCGCGCATTTGTGCAGGCTTATGACTCCGCTGCCAGTCTGTCACATTTGGGACATATGACGTACTTAAGACGCAACATCACCATGCTTTGGGTCAAAACCACGAGTCTGCAGATGTTTGTGGATTTAATTTGAATCTAATGATGAAGATACAGTAGTTCACAGACTCCCGTCTCAACAAACTTCTGCATCTGTGTGAAAATGATTCAATAAGATGGTGAAATGTGAGTCACTTATTTTATTATGATACTAAACTTGTGTATTAAGGGGAAAATTTGCATTTTTTTATGTGAAAAAAATAATTGTGTCATTAAGCTGAATATCTTTATTACCCTTATACTTACCCTATATATTTATTAATTGTTTTTGAGTTTTTGATTTAATGCAAAATCTTGGTAATGACTTTATTTATCTTGTAAGTTATCAAACTGAATCGAAATATCGTTTTAAAACTGCTGTATTGTTCCGAATCGTATCGTTCCCCAAAACCCCCAAATCGTTTTGTAATGGCCTCATATCGATATGTATCGTATCGTTCTAAAACGTATCGTTACACCCCTAGTCTAAATACATTTTATGCAATGATGTAAAAAAAAAAAAAAAAAAGTTAGTGCAGCAAAGAAATTGAAGAAATGGCAAAAACACGGTTTTAGTCAAGACTATTTTTGGTCAAAAATGTACATAATGATGTATCCAATGTATGGATAAAACAACAAGTGTAGCACACGGACACCTCTGTGCTCCTCTTTCAAAAAGACTATCCTCTGGCTTTGCTAAAAACAGAAACGAAAGCAGCAGAAACACATACATACAGTATATCTTTATATATCTTTAAACGTTTGTTGGAGCCCTTCACAGTCAAGCAGTTAAACAGGTTCACATTAATACACTTCTTTATTATTTTCAGTATGATGTGATAATTGAGAGTGAACACAGAGCAGCATAACAGCGACAGGCTGTGCACAACACCACAAATATAATAAACCGATACAAATCATTTACAAACGTTAGTCACTTGTTAGGATAACATTACGTCATCATTACAAAATCATTCAATTTGCTTAATGAACAAACATTTTCTATCATATACTCTCAGTCCCTATTCTGAAGTGACCAGTATTTGGTGATACAACGGCAATCTACTCCTGTCGGCTTTCACAAGCAGGTACGGCCACTTTTGTTAGGACTGTACAGTTCTGTCGAGTTGTACAGCCGTATCAAGAGTAGCGTCCCCTTGTTTAAAGTTAGTGGGTTTTTTACTGTTGCTGGCCTTCATCCAAGCCCCAATCCAAAACTTAGCCATAGATTCATGCAGAGTTAATTGTTAACAATTCCTACAGTGAGGTTGATACATCACAAACCACTGCACCACCAATTAGCCTCAAAAGATGAGATGGTCTAACCATGTAATTATCTGACTCTGGTGTTTCTCGTAGGTTTAAGAACGTGCTGTTTGAGATCGTGCCTGGAGCAGAGAAGGGCAGCTTCAGTGTGAAAGCACGCTTCCTGGGAGTGCAGATGGAGGAGTTCAGCCTTACCTATCAGGTATGCCCTTGTGTCAGGTACGCCTTGTGGCAGGTACGCCCTTGTGGCAGGTACGCCCTTGTGTCAGGTACGCCCTTGTGTCAGTTACACCCTTGTGTCAGGTACGCCCTTGTGTCAGGTACGCCCTCGTGTCAGGTAAGTCCTCGTGTCAGGTACGCCCTTGTGTCAGGTACGCCCTTGTGTCAGTTACGCCCTCGTCTGAGGTAAGTCCTCGTGTCAGGTACGTCCTCGTGTCAGGTACGTCCTCGTGTCAGGTATGCCCTCGTGTCAGGTACGCCTCGTGTCAGGTAAGTCCTCGTGTCAGGTACGCCTTGTGTCAGGTACGCCCTCGTGTCAGGTACGCCCTCGTGTCATGTACGCCCTCGTGTCAGGTAAGTCCTCGTGTCAGGTACGCCCTTGTGGCAGGTACGCCCTTGTGTCAGGTACGCCTCGTGTCAGGTACGCCTCGTGTCAGGTACGTCCTCGTGTCAGGTACGCCCTTGTGGCAGGTACGCCCTTGTGTCAGTTACACCCTTGTGTCAGGTACGCCTCGTGTCAGGTACGCCCTCGTATCAGGTACGCCCTTGTGTCAGGTATGCCCTCGTCTGAGGTATGCCTCGTCTGAGGTATGCCCTCGTGTCAGGTATGCCTCGTGTCAGGTACGCCCTTGTGTCAGGTAAGTCTTCGTGTCATGTACGCCCTCGTGTCAGGTACGCCCTCGTGTCAGGTAAGTCCTCGTGTCAGGTACGTCCTCGTGTCAGGTACGCCCTCGTGTCAGGTACGCCCTCGTGTCAGGTACGTCCTCGTGTCAGGTATGCCCTCGTGTCAGGTACGCCCTCGTGTCAGGTACGCCCTCGTGTCAGGTAAGTCCTCGTGTCAGGTAAGTCCTCGTGTCAGGTACGTCCTCGTGTCAGGTACGCCCTCGTGTCAGGTACGCCCTCGTGTCAGGTAAGTCCTCGTGTCATGTACGCTCTCGTGTCAGGTACGTCCTCGTGTCAGGTACGCCCTCGTGTCAGGTACGCCCTCGTGTCAGGTACGCCCTCGTGTCAGGTATGCCTCGTGTCAGGTAAGTCTTCGTGTCAGGCGTTTGAATCAGGCGTTTGTATCAGGCACTTGTAACAAAGAACACATTTGGTGTTAGTACAAATGTTTGACTTTGTCAGTTCTTGTAGGCGTCATGTTATGTTTGTAGAGCTGAGCTGAGGTCAGTGTTGTGGGGTAAACTAAAGCCTCAGGTGTGCTCTGTGTGCAGGAGCTGCTCCAGCTGCAGTACGATGGAGTGGCCGTCATGAAGATGTTCGACAAGGCCAAAGTCAACGTCAACCTGCTCATTTTCCTTCTCAACAAAAAATTCTACAACAAGTGAACTCACAGCAGCACTTTAGCTCTCACTATCACTCCTACTGTTTCCTCCATTCAGAACACTTTCATCATGCACACACTTTATTCTTGTTATATATTATATATGTGTTTGTTTGTGTGGAAACCAAGCGTCTGCTCTTCAGTAAAAGCACATCTGCAAAAATCAGGACAGATGAATTTGATGTTATTATGTATGTTATTATATATTTTTATTATAGACTCTTGATGCATAAAGTTCAATATTTTTAAGACTTTTTCTCTTAAAGTGTTAAGATACCAGACCTATAGACTTGCAAGCCATGACTTGGACTTGAGTGAGACTTATGACTTTATAAAATGGACTTGGGACAACTTTTTTAAGATCAGCATTATCTAGACTTGTTTGGAGCCTTTCTGCAGCTGCAGCATATCAGGCCAGATCTGTTTGATTGTTTTCACTGTGTCATTTCCTTTGCAGCCTAAAGTTGGAGCTATAACTCATTTCCTGACATGGAAAAACAAACTGTCATGTGTTCTTTATGACACCGTTTGGGGTCCGGTGCATGAGATTCTAAAGTGGAGGAGCTCAGGAGCAGGTTTGAGGGACAAGAACCACACAAAAAATTTCACTTAATCCCGCCGCCGACCTAAAGCTTCCCAACACCGCATTTTCCCCTCCAGACCACTGCCCGGGTTCCTATCCTCCCCATTTGAAAAGTGCCACAGTATTTAAATGGCAGATTGGAATGTCTTTGTGAGTTTGTGCTTTCCTATAGATGGCGCTGTGACACAGAACACAGTAAATGAGTCTTTCTTTCCATAGGGTTTACACAAAAGGTGGCGCTGTAGATCCAATGTGTGTGAAGTTTGTAAATCACTTTTATGAATCTTATATGTACATTATTATATCGCAGTCTCTCAACTCTGGTGTTAGTCTGTTAGTGTTTCGTGACTTTTTGTCTCTCATTTGTGAACTTGGAGTCTGAGTGCCATAGACAATGAATGGGAGATCTGGAGGCAAAGCTGTAACAGAGCCTAGGTCTGATTGACTTTCATGATCAGGACCACTAACTAATCAAAGTTCAAGTAATTTTTTCTCCCAATTGTAAAGTTTGTGCATTCCTATAGGTGGCGCTGTTTGACATATGTGTGTAACCAGGAGCATCAAGCCTATAAGTGATTCTAATTTTAAGACAATTCACCAGAGAATGTGCGTTTTAGGGATTTTTAAATGTATTTTTAAACATTCATTGCTCCCCTGCTGGCCAAATACAGAAAATGCACAATATCTATAATGTCATTTTGCCTGGTCTGAGGCATAGATTTTATTGGCTACGTTTGGTTAAAACTGCACAAATTTCACACTTAATAGGTAATAGGTAGGGGGCGCTATAGAAACATAATGTTTAGTCCAGGATCACACAATAGTGACTGAAGTCTGAGCTCTGTAGGTCAGAGCCTGTGGCTGGGACAGGTCTGTGAACAAAGGTATTTTTCGCCGGCGTGCTGCGTGGAAACCAATAGAAAAGTCGCAAATATAATTTATGTGAAAAACAAAGAACAATAGCTCTCGCCAGATTTATCTGGATCAAGCCAATTATTATAGTTTTAATTTGCGTACAAACATCGGAGACAGACTCATTAAACTTGAACATGTTTTCTGTACAATAATATCTATTTCTTTTGATAGTGAGAAAAGAGACAAAGAGAAATCAGGTGTTACTGTAACAACTTTACAATATTAAACTGTTGCAACAATTTCAATCAATCAACCTTTATTTATATAACCCTTTACAACTCTAAAGGTGTCCAAAGTAACTGATAAAGCCGGCCAAGTGCCTTTTAGGAATCACACAAACCGTAATTATGTCAAAATGCACTAAACATGTATAAATGTCTCTATAATGTCCAAGCAAGTCATGAAGTCTTTTGAGTGTTCTGTGCTGCTCAGTCATGTTCAACCTTCAAATATACGTAATAAGCACCACTCTATATTTGTAGAAATGTCTTTCCTCCTGCCTTGTACTGTTCTGTTTACCAAAGATCATTAAAGAAAAGCTTTTCTCTGCACTGACTAATCCTAGTTTTGTTGTTGTTTTATCTTTTAACATTGCCTATGGATATTTAAACCTTGACTTGTTACTTCAGTGTAACAAGAATAAAAAAAAGCCGTGTCTGTGCCCTATCTTAACTGTAAGACCAGCAGACTCACCAGAAGTGACACGAGCAAAGAGCAATATCTCTGAGGCAGCACTCGGTGAACACATTTTCAATAACAAGACTCACTCAAAACACTTCTAATGACCCCCTCCTTCTGAAATGTTCCCGTAGACAGCTGGAGACAACACGAGAGCGACCAGGGCTGAAAGAGCCGGGTTTGTCGCTTCTGGTTTGATTCCACTGTAAAGCTGGGTGAACATTGTAAAGCATTATAGGTGTACTGAGGGCATAAGGAAAAATCTAAACTCTAACCCTAACCCACGTTTCAACACCAGAGGGCGGCATCGCGAAACCACCAGTTCATGGTAGTTCAGTGATTATACTAGACCGATCTGTCACGTGAAGGATGAGGTTCCAAAAATGTCATCAAGAAGTAGTTTTATAATATCATAATTTTTGTTCAATAATGCCTCTTTATAAGCTTTTGAATACCATTGTCAGCCGATCCTGAACCAGTTCTTGTGCCAGTCCAGTTGTTTTTACTGATGCACAGAGGTCCCCGGAACGGCAGACATGAGACATACTAAGCTCTTTTTTATCAGTAGGCCTACAAGTTTGGACTTCAACCAACTAAGAAGTGTAGCCTCTGATGTTCAACAGACTTGAGCTAAATACAGTCACATTTGTGCTAAGGAGACGTCTGATTTTCTGGTAACCATGGATACCAAGCAAATGCTCATGCTAATGAATCAACAGGTGATGTTTTAGTCTCTTTTACTCTGGAGGTTTCGAGCAACAAACCTATACAACATGGCGGATTACGTACTTTCTACAATAACATCCGGTTACGTAGGCCTATACCCCAGTGTCCGTGAAAGAACAGTCACAAATATTTGACTATTTAACGAATGAACATTACAACACTTAACTCACACTGCCTCAGTGTCTGTTACACTGGGTGAGTGGATACTAGATTGTAAAGTGCTCTGAGTGCCTGGAAAGGTAGGAAAGCACTATATAAATAGAGCATTTCTAGATTGTGAGTGAAACCAAAGTGGTCTGAAAGCTTTGTACTGTGTTGAGTCTGGAGTCCCAGTTGAAGGCACTCCATATATACAGTGCCTTGCGAAAGTATCCAACCCCCTTGAACTTTTTTACATTTTCTCTTATTATGACCACAAAAATCAAACATATTTCACTGAAACTTTGTGTGAAAGACCAACACTAAGTTGCACACAATTGTGAAGTGGAAGGACAGTCATACATGATCTATTTTTTTTTTTACAAATTAAAACCTGAAAAGTAGGTGTGCAAAATTATCCAACCCCCTTTTCTTCTGAGTGCAACACATTACTTTTAGAGGCTTTAGAAGGTTCCAATGTTGACCTAACAAATAAATAGAGTCCACCTGTGTGTAATCTACTCTCAGTATAAATGTAGCTGTTCTGTAAAAACCTCAGAGGTTTGTTTGAGAGTATTGGGGAGCGGTCAGCACCATGAAGACCAAAGAACACACCACACAGGTCAGGGCTAAAGCTGTGGAGAAGTAAAAAGCAGGAATAGGTTATAAAATATATATAAACCCTATTCCAAGGCTCTAAACATTTCACAGAGCACTGTTTACACCATCATCCATAAATGGAAGGAGTATGGCACAACTGCAAATCTACCAAGACCAGGCCGTACACATAAACTTACAGTTTGAACAAGGAGAAAACTGGTCAGAGATGTAGCCAAGAGGTCCCCGGTGACTCTGGAGGAACTGCAAAGATCTACAGCTCAGGTTGGGGAATCTGTCAAAGGTACAACTTTTAGTTCTGCACTACACAAATCTGGTCTTTATGGAAGAAAGCCATAAGAAATCCCGTTTTCACTTTGCCAAAAGCCATGTGGGGGACACAGTAACCATGTGGAGGAAAATGCTCTGGTCAGATGAGACCAAAATTGAACTTTTTGGCCAAAATGCAAAACGCTATGTGTGGCGGAAACCTAACACTGCTCATGACTCTGAATGCACCATCCACACAATCAAAAATACAAGTGCCTGCATTATATTCTGCACATGCTTTTCTTCAGCGGGGACAGGGAATATGGTCAGAGTTGATGGAAAGATGGATGGAGCCAAATACAGGGCAATATTGGAAGAAAACTTATTGGAGTCTGAAAACACTTGAGACTGGGGCGGAGGTTTATCTTTCAACAGGACAACGACCCCAAACATAAAGCCAAGGCTACATTGGAATGGTTTAAAACAAAACATATTCATGTCTTAGAATGGCCCAGACAAAGCCCAGACCTAAATCCAATCGAGAATCTGTGGCAAGATCTGAAAACTGCTGTTCACAAACACACTCCATCTATCTGACTGAGCTGGAGCTATTATGCAAAGAAGAATGGGCACAAATGTCAGTATCAAGATGTGGAAAAGCTGGTAGAAACATACCCATAGAGACTTGGAGCTGTAATTGCAGCAAAAGGCGGTTCCAGAAAATATTGACTCAGAGGGGTTGGATAATTTTACACGCCTACTTTTCAGCTTTTCATTTGTAAAAAAAAAAAAAAATAGATCATGTATGACTGTCCTTCTACTTCACAATTGTGTGCAACTTAGTGTTGGTCTTTCACACAAAGTTTCAGTGAAATATGTTTGATTTTTGTGGTCATAATAAGAGAAAATGTAGAAAAGTTCAAGGGGGTTGGATATACTTTTGCAAGGCACTGTATGTAGCCCTTTTGTGTCCCCAACTAATCAGCTGGCATATTTTGATTTCAAAAGTTTCTTTTGGGTTAATTTGTACAATGAAGCCCCCTTAGCAACATAACACATCAATAAAAGTTCCTGAATAAAAATAAATATAAAATATTTTCATTATTTTTGAGAAATTAAGCGAAGTCGCTTGTCCCAGTCACAGTTGCTCTTCTTCTGTTACATAAATAAGCTATTAAAATGTAAAACATGTTACATATTTCATTAGTGTTGGATAGTTATGCATTTAATATTCCTCATCTATATTATTTGTACGTATAAAAAAATATTGAGTTGTAAAAAAAATCAATTTTTGTTTTGTCCCCAAAATGTATGTCCCCCCTGTTACTCTGATGGAAATCCTTAAATATGTAGCATTTGGTTGCTCTGTTTGAAGTAGAACTAAAGGGGCAGGATACAACACCAGAAGATGAGTAAAGTACATTAAATTAGACTAATGAGACTTTTTAGTAGTGTTTACTGATGCGCTCAAGCACAGTCGTCCCCCCTGTTACCCCTGTCACAGCCAAAACTTTATTTGTTTGAACATTTTAGAAACACTGGGACATGGAATGTCTTACTAAGTGCTCTCCCATGCTTTATCATTTTTCAAATTAAGATTAAAATTGGAAAAAAACGTCTCCCCTGTTACTGCTCTATGTAAAAACATTGTGTTTGACTTTAGAAACTATTTACACTGAACTTTATATGCTTTCTTCTTCTGATCAGATCAGGTTTTTAGTGTCTGTAGGTTTATCAAATTAAATCTGACTCATTTTATAATTCTAATATTTTAACGAGACTGATCCTCTCCTCCAAAGAAATAACATAATAATAACATAAATCAACAAGAAACATGTAATATGATTTTAAATCTTTTGCTTATTCATACTGAAGTTAAAGTAGAAAACATTGAAACCATTTATTTACAAACAAAGCTGCACAGTAGACTGCATACTATTATTTAGTTCAGAATAAAAAAACTTTTCTGTGTTCATAAACATTTATGCATAGTCTATGCTTGGAAACAAACAAACTAATGTCCCCCCTGTTACCCTAATGTCCCCCCTGTTACCCTAATGTCCCTCCTGTTACCCTAAATGTCCCCCCTGTTACCCTAATGTCCCCCCTGTTACCCTAATGTCCCTCCTGTTACCCTAATGTCCCCCTGTTACCCTAATGTCCCCCTGTTACCCTAATGTCCCTCCTGTTACGTCTTGTCCCCCTGTTACCGGGGTATTTGAGTCAGTATATAATAAAATAAACAAATGTTAAACATCTTTGTAAGTGCTGTGATTGTTAAATTAAGTAATTGCAAGTTTCTAGTAAATTTGATTACTTCTGTTTTTTCAACTAAATTAAAAGTTCTACAATAAACAATGAAGATAGAAATGACAAGCATTTTTGCAAATAAAAACTATTGTTCATATGTATAGGTAGAATCTAATGTAGGGTGTTTTATCTGTTGGAAAATATAAAAATGCAAGACATTTTTTCTGTAGTAAATATATAATAATATAATTTAATTATTTTTCCTTGTGTAACTTGGATCCAATGTCCCCCGTGTTACGGGATACTTTTACTACTGTAGGAGGTGGAAATACAGAACAAATGTATTGCATTTTTATATTTTCCAACAGAGAAAACACCCCTACATTAGATTCTACTTCAATAGTTTTGATTTGAAGGCAGATTAGAAGTGATGCTCTCCTCTGATGCTGTTAGAGAAAGTAGAATGGTTCAGAGTCAAATATGAATATTAAAGTGACTGTAGAGTCCTTCTTGGTTGAGAATGTGGGCAGAGTAACTGTTTCTCTTCAAAAAGACAGTAGGCTATATTTTAAACACATTGACTCTGCTGCAAGAGTCAATGTGACTCTTTCTGGACAAAGACCGAATCCAGTTTTATCAGATGTTAATCTCACACATTTGTTTGAGCTGAAGGACCTCGACACATCTGTCCTGGTTTGTCTTATTTCTATCAAATACAAAAGTAGAAACCTGTCGCTCCGCTCGCAGATCCACTGATGTGTCTGTGCACCTGCGCCGTGCCGTGCCGTGCCTCACCTGCGCCAACACTACATTTCCGGTGCGTTTCCGGACACTACGGGACACACGGAAGACACGGCACACGCGAGACAGGTGCAGATGATCCCGGACAGACGCGGATCCACAGCTGACACAGGTGCGTGAACACAACCGTGACCGTGTAGAGCTCTGTGTTTGGATGGTCTGAAGATTACACCGGTAGAATGTGTAGTATCGATCAGCGCGCTGGGACCGAAACTTGTGCGTGAGCTGCGTCAAAACGGCACGGATCAGACGCACGCGCCACACGGATCAGACGCACGCGCCACACGGTGTCACGGTAAAGTGACCTACTGCTCGCGGTAAAGAGCCGCTGTGTACGGAGTGTGTTTGCTTCGTTACCAGCCCCGTTCATAAACAATCCTCCAGTCTTGTGTGACGTCACATGTCTATTGTACGTAGCCTACGTGCGTCAGCGCCACAGAGTTGTCATGTTTAGTTTTGTGTTTAAAGCAGCTCTTCTGCTGTTGAAGAACTACATAAATGTAGCAAACACACGTGACGTGTGGACTATTCACGTAATTGTGTCCAGTGGAGTTTTCACACGGGGCGTGTGCTGCTGAAGTGAGGATCCCATACATGCTCATGCATCTGGAATTTGACTTTGAGTTTAAATTTCAAGTATAATAATGTCTGTACCCTTTTAGGGTAAATCTTCACTAAGAACACATCATTTATTTGTAAAATGAACCTTTAGGCCCAAACAGTCAAGCTCCACTGAGGGAGAAGTGTTGGACATGTTTTTAGTGGTAGTGGTTATTTAAATATAAATCTCTGTTCAAATGAGATTTCTTTATTTAAGCTCTTAACGTGTTACTGTGTAGGCCAGGCCTATTAGTTTGTCCAGCTGAAGAAAAGTCTTACCTTGATGTGGTTGGTTACACAAGAACAAAAATGCAAGCAAACAAGAGTGGTGCTGGATCTGCTGGTGGTGGTGGTGCAGGTGCACTTTGTATGATCTCACTTCATTTTTTTCACTCGATTCTTTGATCAGAAAGCGTGCAGAGGTGTTTCCACAATTGTAAAGAACCTACTTTTACATCTGCAGGAAATATCTGATCATTTAATAAGTCACTTATGAGTCACCGTTAAGAATCACAGCATTTTTGTAAATGATTACAGAAAGAATCAGAATTGAAATTGAAATGGGATTAACTGCACAGCCCTACGATACACAAGTGAATATTTCTAGTGTCCTCTCTCAGCTGGTCACCGTGTGCACCAGCTGACCTAACTCACACTGGGATTGTAACAAGTCCCAAGTAAAAAACAATGGTTACTAATATTTAAATAATGACAAATCTGTCCTGTTTTTTGGCAGGTTTGCAACACTTCCACAGGAATATAAGAGCCACAACTATAGAACAACCCAGAAAACCTGCTGGGGCAGTACTGGTATGTATCTGAATACTGTAGGCTTTTATTAACACTGTTGTCAGTATTTAGCTTTAGTCCAACTGAACATTCTTCCAATGTGTGATGGTTTCAGATTGTGATTCTGATTGCAAGGCAAAGGTATTTGTACAGCACAATTTATCCACAAAACAGATCAAAGTGCTTTACAAGACACGAAAAGATACATCAAAATAACAAGATAAAAAATATATTATAATCAGGATAAAATTTACTTTCTTTCGTTTAGTCCTGACTCTGGTCCAGTTTAGTCCTGACTCTGGTCTATGTTTAGTCCTGACTCTGGTCCGTGTTTAGTCCTGACTCTGGTCCGTGTTTAGTCCTGACTCTGGTCCATGTTAGTCCTGACTCTGGTCCATGTTTAGTCCTGACTCTGGTCCGTGTTTAGTCCTGACTCTGGTCCATGTTTAGTCCTGACTCTGGTCCATGTTAGTCCTGACTCTGGTCCACGTTTAGTCCTGACTCTGGTCCAGTTTAGTCCTGACTCTGGTCCATGTTCAGTCCTGACTCTGGTCCGTGTTCAGTCCTGACTCTGGGCCACGTTTAGTCCTGACTCTGGTCCATGTTTAGTCCTGACTCTGGTCCGTGTTCAGTCCTGACTCTGGGCCACGTTTAGTCCTGACTCTGGTCACGGTCCACTGTTTTAGTCCTGACTCTGGTCCACGTTTAGTCCTGACTCTGGTCCATGTTTAGTCCTGACTCTGGTCCGTGTTTAGTCCTGACTCTGGTCCATGTTTAGTCCTGACTCTGGTCCATGTTTAGTCCTGACTCTGGTCCATGTTTAGTCCTGACTCTGGTCCGTGTTTAGTCCTGACTCTGGTCCATGTTTAGTCCTGACTCTGGTCCATGTTTAGTCCTGACTCTGGTCCATGTTTAGTCCTGACTCTGGTCCGTGTTTAGTCCTGACTCTGGTCCATGTTCAGTCCTGACTCTGGTCCGTGTTTAGGGATGGGGGGGTGCTTCAGTGCTTGCTTTTGGCCACAGAGCGATGTCCTCAACGGGATCAGAGTTGGTCTTTCAGAAAGACTAACCTTCAAACATCGGGCTAGTTTTTTCTACAATCATTGTACGAAACAACTGAAGTTAGAAAAATGAATAGGTTTTGTTTATTTGAGACTACAATATTTAATAATATTTAAAACAAATATAAGTCAGCAAAATGCATAATCCATTCTACTGGCAATAGCCTACAATGGTAATTAGTGTAATAGAAATCACCAGATTAAGAACAATTACTGTTTAATACAAAATAAAAACATTTACAACATGATGGTGATTTTGAAATAACTGTATACAGCTTAGTAGCTTGATCAGAGACTATGTTACCTGTTGGCTTTGTTTGTAGCTTTGATATTGTAAATTAGGCTGTGAAAGAGTGACTAAATGTTCCTCTAAGTGTGTAATGTTTTTTTAGACTTTAAACCTTTTATAGAATGTTATTAAATTGATTTGGGTCAATAGGACACTTGGTAAGCCCACACTTCAACAGAACACAGAGTAATACAGTCATTCTTTTATGAATTCTTTTTAGCCAGTAAGATTTTCTCCACAGTTTTGGGGCATACACTGTTTTGTTTTTTGCTTACAATTTCTCCAGCCTTCAGTGCCAGCTCATACAAGCGTGGGTACAATTCTTTCTTTTGTGCCCAGTACAGAAGATCTTCTGAGCGGGCCACAGTTAGTTCACTCGTGTATTGTTGCACCTCCACTGTTGCACTAGCTGAGGCACTCCTAACTTTTTTTGAATCTAACACTTGATGATCCAAAGAATCCCAAAGTCTTGGCCCTGACACAGAACTTCACTCGTGTCCACACAGACAAAGGGACCAAAAGCTGCTTCACTGACCACAGTGTTACTGTTTGTTTGTTCTGCAAACTCACCTGAGCTGAACTTCATGGAGAATCTTTAAAGTCTTGTCCAGAAGAAGACCACAGACTGATCTCCTCCACATCTCACCACACTTATGCAGTAACTCATCCAAATAGACACACAACCAAATATTAATGCATAGAAATGAGCTAATGTTTTAGAAATCAAACAGTTCTGTTAAAATGTCCTTGTTTGTAATAATTTTGTGTAAGATTTTTACCTTCTTGAACCAGAAGAATCCAAATTTCAAACAATAAAGGCATGAATTATTAAATATTATTAAATTACGCAAAGATCTTTACAGGTGTTGCTGTAACTCACCTGTGATTTTCTGCAAATTACGCACTTCCTTTGGGATTTCTATGTTCGCATCATTTCTCTTTCTGTACGCTAGATTTTCCACCAAATACAAGTAAATATGAGGCCACTGAGTATCAAGAAAATGACTAATGCTCATGTTCAGTAACTGTACGTGGACCTGGAGTCATTAACGTCACGCTCACATTCAGTAACTGTACATGGACCTGGAGTCACTAACGTCACACTCACATTCAGTAACTGTACGTGGATCTGGAGTCACTAACGTCACACTCACATTCAGTAACTGTACATGGATCTGCAGTCGCTAACGTCACACTCACATTCAGTAACTGTACGTGGATCTGGAGTCACTAACGTCACACTCACATTCAGTAACTGTACGTGGATCTGGAGTCACTAACGTCACGCTCACATTCAGTAACTGTACATGGACCTGGAGTCATTAACGTCACGCTCACATTCAGTAACTGTACGTGGATCTGGAGTCATTAACGTCACGCTCACATTCAGTAACTGTACGTGGATCTGGAGTCATTAACGTCACGCTCACATTCAGTAACTGTACGTGGATCTGGAGTCACTAACGTCACACTCACATTCAGTAACTGTACGTGGATCTAGAGTCATTAACGTCACGCTCACATTCAGTAACTGTACGTGGATCTGGAGTCATTAACGTCACGCTCACATTCAGTAACTGTACGTGGATCTGGAGTCACTAACGTCACGCTCACATTCAGTAACTGTACGTGGATCTGGAGTCGCTAACGTCACGCTCACATTCAGTAACTGTTCGTGGATCTGGAGTCACTAACGTCACGCTCACATTCAGTAACTGTACATGGACCTGGAGTCATTAACGTCACGCTCACATTCAGTAACTGTACGTGGATCTAGAGTCACTAACGTCACGCTCACATTCAGTAACTGTACATGACTCTGGAGTCATTAACGTCACACTCACATTCAGTAACTGTACGTGGATCTGGAGTCACTAACGTCACGCTCACATTCAGTAACTGTACATGGATCTGGAGTCGCTAACGTCACACTCACATTCAGTAACTGTACGTGGATCTAGAGTCATTAACGTCACGCTCACATTCAGTAACTGTACATGACTCTGGAGTCATTAACGTCACACTCACATTCAGTAACTGTACGTGGATCTGGAGTCACTAACGTCACGCTCACATTCAGTAACTGTACATGACTCTGGAGTCATTAACGTCACACTCACATTCAGTAACTGTACATGGATCTGGAGTCGCTAACGTCACGCTCACATTCAGTAACTGTACGTGGATCTAGAGTCACTAACGTCACACTCACATTCAGTAACTGTACATGGATCTAGAGTCACTAACGTCACGCTCACATTCAGTAACTGTACATGGATCTAGAGTCACTAACGTCACACTCACATTCAGTAACTGTACGTGGATCTGGAGTCATTAACGTCACGCTCACATTCAGTAACTGTACGTGGATCTAGAGTCACTAACGTCACACTCACATTCAGTAACTGTACGTGGATCTGGAGTGGCTAACGTCACACACACATTCAGTAACTGTACGTGGATCTGCAGTCGCTAACGTCACGCTCACATTCAGTAACTGTACGTGGATCTGGAGTCATTAACGTCACGCTCACATTCAGTAACTGTACGTGGATCTGGAGTGGCTAACGTCACGCTCACATTCAGTAACTGTACGTGGATCTGGAGTCATTAACGTCACGCTCACATTCAGTAACTGTACATGGATCTGGAGTGGCTAACGTCACGCTCACATTCAGTAACTGTACGTGGATCTGGAGTCATTAACGTCACGCTCACATTCAGTAACTGTACATGGATCTGGAGTGGCTAACGTCACGCTCACATTCAGTAACTGTACGTGGATCTGGAGTCATTAACGTCACGCTCACATTCAGTAACTGTACGTGGATCTGGAGTCATTAACGTCACGCTCACATTCAGTAACTGTACATGGATCTGGAGTCACTAACGTCACGCTCACATTCAGTAACTGTACATGGATCTGGAGTCATTAACGTCACGCTCACATTCAGTAACTGTATGTGGATCTGGAGTCATTAACGTCACGCTCACATTCAGTAACTGTACGTGGACCTGGAGTCATTAACGTCACGCTCACATTCAGTATGTACATTCTGAGTCAATAACGCTTTTTTTTAAGAGTTTTGGAGTCATTCACTGACAATCTCATTTGCTCTAAAACTGTTAATAATAAATGATCAAATGTAGACTCTAGTTTTATATTTTTATTTGACTGATTTGATTACATGTGCGTGTGCATTGCTCACAGTGTATAATAAACTGTGCGTGTGCATTGCTCACAGTGTATAATAAACATGTGCGTGTGCATTGCTCACAGTGTATAATAAACATGTGCGTGGCTCACAGTGTATAATAAACGTGCGTGTGCGTTCCTCACAGTGTATAATAAACATGTGCGTGTGCGTGGCTCACAGTGTATAATAAACGTGCGTGTGTATTGCTCACAGTGTATAATAAACGTGCGTGTGCGTGGCTCACAGTGTATAATAAACATGTGCGTGTGCGTGGCTCACAGTGTATAATAAACGTGCGTGTGCGTGGCTCACAGTGTATAATAAACATGTGCGTGTGCGTGGCTCACAGTGTATAATAAACGTGCGTGTGCGTGGCTCACAGTGTATAATAAACCATGTGCGTGGTTCACAGTGTATTATAAACGTGCGTGTGCGTGGCTCACAGTGTATAATAAACGTGCGTGTGCGTGGCTCACAGTGTATAATAAACATGTGCGTGTGCATGGCTCACAGTGTATAATAAACGTGCGTGTGCATGGCTCACAGTGTATAATAACGTGCGTGTGCATGGCTCACAGTGTATAATAAACATGTGCGTGTGCGTGGCTCACAGTGTATAATAAACGTGCGTGTGCGTTCCTCACAGTGTATAATAAACGTGCGTGTGCGTGGCTCACAGTGTATAATAAACGTGCGTGTGCGTGGTTCACAGTGTATTATAAACGTGCGTGTGCGTTCCTCACAGTGTAATAATAAACATGTGCGTGTGCGTTCCTCACAGTGTAATAATAAACGTGCGTGTGCGTGGCTCACCAGTGTATAATAAATGTGCGTGTGCGTGGCTCACAGTGTATAATAAACGTGCGTGTGCGTGGTTCACAGTGTATAATAAACGTGCGTGTGCGTTCCTCACAGTGTATAATAAACGTGCGTGTGCGTGCTCACAGTGTATAATAAACGTGCGTGTGCGTGGCTCACAGTGTATAATAAACGTGCGTGTGCGTTCCTCACAGTGTATAATAAACATGTGCGTGCGTTCCTCACAGTGTATAATAAACGTGCGTGTGCGTGGGCTCACAGTGTAGTAATAAACATGTGCGTGTGCGTGGTTCACAGTGTATAATAAACGTGCGTCGTTGCGTGGCTCACAGTGTAGAATAAACGTGTGCGTGTGCGTGGCTCACAGTGTAAAATAAGCGTGTGCGTGGCTCACAGTGTATAATAAACATGTGCGTGGCTCACAGTGTATAATAAACGTGCGTGTGCGTGGCTCACAGTGTATAATAAACGTGCGTGTGCGTGGCTCACAGTGTATAATAAACGTGCGTGTGCGTTCCTCACAGTGTTATAATAAACGTGCGTATGTGTTGCAGATGTCTGAGTTGAAGGCTCCAGAAGGCGGCAGCTGGACTGAGAGCCAGGTGATGATGTCATCACCGGAGGGCGGGGCCTGGCAGGAAAACACTCTGCCAATGAAAGCAGCTCAGGTTTTCAGTCCCGCTCTGACAACATCAATGCATCATGGGAAACGGAGCCTGAGAAAAGGCCCTTTCTCCAGCAGCACTTTCTCCAGGAGGAGTGGCCAGAGGAGGCTCCGCCCACCGTAGGTACTGCCCTGAACAGGTATATTACCACTTGAGCACAGCAGATAGGCTGCTGTAAAGCTTCTAAATGTTGGTGCTGAGGTGCTGCTGTGGTAGTGTGGATGTAAAGAATGTTCTCATACACATCTGTTGTGTTGCAGGCGGCTGCTGCAGTGAGCGCGTGCTCCTGAAGTCAGCGGTGTCGCTGGGCACGGCGGCTCTGCTCTTTCCCTTCCTGTTGTGGGGCGGTTACGTCTTTTTGCCCTTTGATGCTCCTGTGATGGACGGCGCCCCCCTCAGACTGGTCTACACTCTGCGCTGCTGTGTGTTTGCCTCTCTGCCCCAGGCTCTGGGTGAGTCCTTCAGTAGCTCAGTGTGGCTCAGTGTAGCTCAGTGTAGCTCAGTGTAACTCAGTGTAGCTCAGTGTAGTTCAGTGTAACTCAGTGTAGCTCAGTGTAGTTCAGTGTAACTCAGTGTAGCTCAGTGTAGCTCAGTGTAACTCAGTGTAGTTCAGTGTAACTCAGTGTAGCTCAGTGTAGTTCAGTGTGTAGCTCAGTGTAACTCAGTGTAGTTCAGTGTAACTCAGTGCTTCAGTAGTTCAGTGTAGCTCAGTGCTTCAGTAGCTCAGTGTAGCTCAGTGCTTTCAGTAGTTCAGTGTAGCTCAGTGCTTCAGTAGTTCAGTGTAGCTCAGTGCTTCAGTAGTTCAGTGTAGCTCAGTGCTTCAGTAGCTCAGTGTAGCTCAGTTCTTCAGTAGTTCAGTGTAGCTCAGTGCTTCAGTAGCTCAGTGTAGCTCAGTGCTTCAGTAGCTCAGTGTAGCTCAGTGCTTCAGTAGTTCAGTGTAGCTCAGTGCTTCAGTAGTTCAGTGTAGCTCAGTGCTTCAGTAGCTCACTGTAGCTCAGTTCTGTTTGTGCGCAGGTTACCTGGTCCTGGGCGTGGCGCGCCTTCGCTCGGTCAAGTCCAGTCTCTGTGTGATGCTGAGGACTGTGGTTCATCATGGCAGAAGGGTTCGGGCGTTAACGATGCCAGCGTACACCGGAGCTTTGTGACAGACTCCGCCCACCTGTTCCTGCTCTACTTCCTGCAGCTGGGTGTCATGGCAACGTACCTAAGCCAGGACCAGCTCAAACTAGTGCCTCTCCTCACGGTGCTCTTCTGCCTCGGACGGTACGTTTGTGTTGGACCTCAAACTTTTGGCCACATCTTATTAGTTCACCTGTGCGCCAGTGTGGAGCGCATAGTGTGGAGCGCATAGTGTGAAGCGTGCTCAGTGTGGAGCGCATAGTGTGAAGCGTGCATAGTGTGGAGCACATAGTGTGGAGCGCATAGTGTGAAGCGTGCATAGTGTGGAGCACATAGTGTGGAGCGCATAGTGTGAAGCGTGCATAGTGTGGAGCGCATAGTGTGGAGCGCATAGTGTGGAGCGCATAGTGTGGAGCGCATAGTGTGAAGCGTGCATAGTGTGGAGCGCATAGTGTGAAGCGCGCATAGTGTGAAGCGCATAGTGTGGAGCGCATAGTGTGGAGCGCATAGTGTGAAGCAAGCATAGTGTGGAGCGGATAGTGTGGAACGCATAGTGTGAAGCGCGCATAGTGTGGAGCGCATAGTGTGAAGCGTGCATAGTGTGGAGCGCATAGTGTGGAGTGCACAGTGTGGAGCGGATAGTGTGGAGCGCATAGTGTGGAGCGCATAGTGTAGAGCGCGCATAGTGTGGAGCGCATCGTTTAGAGCGCGCATAGTGTGGAGCGCATAGTGTGGCGCGTGCTCAGTGTGGAGCGCATAGTGTGGAGCGCATAAGGCCTTTTCCCACTGTAGGAACTTTTTTCAGTTCCTAGTACTTTTTTAGTTCCTGTCCCCATTTTGGGAGCGTTCACACAGAGGAGGAACTATGGACTGGGGCCACATTTTAGGGACTTTTTTAGCTCCTGCTGTGGGGCAGGTACTTTCCAGTCAGACCAGGAACCTTCTGGTGACACAAGCACATTTACAACACTAACTTTGTTTGGAAACATGTTTTACACATTCTGACATTCAGATACATTTTCCTTATTCTTTAGAAAAATGATTTAAAGGCAGTAACTCTTAAAATGTATTTATTTATTTGTAAATAGTAGCCTATAAGACACTTATTAGGAATTACAGTGAATAATTTTGATTTATTGTTCATTTCAGTAGTGTTTTTAAGTTTTGCACATCATAGTTTTATGTGGAATCAAAAAAACACAACTCTTGTTTTCCTAACACCATAATGACTTATTTAATTTCCAGACTTTACAGATGCTAATGCTGAAGCTAGTTAGTTAGTTAGACCCACAGAAACTGCTGCTGTGTGAACACAAACATGGGGACAGGGTAGTTCCTCTGACTAAACAGGGACTGGAGGAATGTGGGGAGTAGTTCTTGGTACTTTCAAGTGGGAAAACGCCTATAGTGTGGAGCGCATCGTTTAGAGCGCGCATAGTGTGGAGCGGATAGTGTGGAGCGCATAGTGTGGAGCCAATAGTGTGGAGCGCATAGTGTAGAGCGCATCGTTTAGAGCGCGCATAGTGTAGAGGGCGCATAGTGTGGAGCGGATAGTGTGGAGCGCATAGTGTGGAGCGCATAGTGTGGAGCGCATAGTGTGGAGCCAATAGTGTGGAGCGCATAGTGTAGAGCGCATCGTTTAGAGCGCGCATAGTGTAGAGGGCGCATAGTGTGGAGCGGATAGTGTGGAGCGCATAGTGTGGAGCGCATAGTGTGGAGCGCATAGTGTGGAGCGTGCTCAGTGTGGAGCGGATAGTGTAGAGCGCATAGTGTAGAGCGCATAGTGTAGAGCGCATAGTGTGGAGCGCATAGTGTGGAGCGCATAGTGTGGAGCGCATAGTGTGGAGCGCATAGTGTGGAGCGCATAGTGTGGAGCGTGCTCAGTGTGGAGCGTGCTCAGTGTGGAGCGCATAGTGTGGAGCACATAGTGTAGAGCGCATAGTGTAGAGCGCGCATAGTGTAGAGCGCATAGTGTGGAGCGCATAGTGTGGAGCGCATAGTGTGGAGCGCATAGTGTGGAGCGTGCTCAGTGTGGAGCGGATAGTGTAGAGCGCATAGTGTGGAGCGCATAGTGTGGAGCGCATAGTGTGGAGCGCATAGTGTGGAGCGCATAGTGTGGAGCGCATAGTGTGGAGCGTGCTCAGTGTGGAGCGCATAGTGTGGAGCGTGCTCAGTGTGGAGCGCATAGTGTGGAGCGCATAGTGTGGAGCGCATAGTGTAGAGCGCATAGTGTAGAGCGCATAGTGTAGAGCGCATAGTGTGGAGCACATAGTGTGGAGCGCATAGTGTAGAGCGCATAGTGTAGAGCGCGCATAGTGTGGAGCGTACTCACTGCTCAGCGTGGAGCGCATAGCGTGGAGCACATAGTGTGGTGTCCTCCAGACTCTGCCTCTCACTCTCTTCTTTAGTCCTCCAAACTAACTGGTATTCAAGGTGCGTTTGTTTAGTTCACAGGCCGATGGTAAAGGTGTGTTTGTTTTGTCCACAGGCCGATGTTAAAGGTGCGTTTGTTTATTCCACAGGCCTATGTTAAAGGTGTGTTTGTTTAGTCCACAGGCCTATGTTAAAGGTGCGTTTGTTTTGTCCACAGGCCTATGTTAAAGGTGCGTTTGTTTAGTCCACAGACCGATGTTAAAGGTGCATTTGTTTAGTCCACAGACCGATGTTAAAGGTGCATTTGTTTAGTCCACAGGCCGATGTTAAAGGTGCGTTTGTTTATTCCACAGGCCTATGTTAAAGGTGCGTTTGTTTAGTCCACAGGCCTATGTTAAAGGTGTGTTTGTTTTGTCCACAGGCCGATGTTAAAGGTGCGTTTGTTTTGTCCACAAGCCGATGTTAGAGGTGCGTTTGTTTAGTCCACAGACCGATGTTAAAGGTGCATTTGTTTAGTCCACAGGCCGATGTTAAATGTGTGTTTGTTTTGTCCACAGGCCTATGTTAAAGGTGCATTTGTTTAGTTCACAGGCCGATGTTAAATGTGTGTTTGTTTTGTCCACAGGCCGATGTTAAAGGTGCATTTGTTTATTCACAGGCCGATGTTAAATGTGTGTTTGTTTTGTCCACAGGCCGATGTTAAAGGTATGTTTGTTTTGTCCACAGGCCGATGTTAAATGTGTGTTTGTTTTGTCCACAGGCCGATGTTAAAGGTATGTTTGTTTTGTCCACAGGCCGATGTTAAAGGTGTGTTTGTTTTGTCCACAGGCTGGTTTACTGGGTGGCTGCAGCGTTCCAGAGCACTATCCGGGCCTTCGGGTTTGGATTGTGTTTCCTCCCGTCCCTCGTCATGATGGCTGCTAACCTGTACTTTCTGGTCACAATGGAGATGAGCAGCGGTGCTTTTGACACACATCACACAGAACAGGCTCCTCCCACAGGACGCCAGCGCTTCTGGGGCTGAGTTGTACCAGGATTATAACCAAACTGTGCCTTTTTATCCACAACACAAGATCTGGAAAATGAGTCTTAATATGGCCATATCAGCAACTTTTATTGTGTTTTAATCATTTTATAAGAGAGAGAGAGATTTTTTTTGTTTGCTTGTTTGTAAAACCTGCGCAGATCCAGTCAGTGTCAGTGTTGTGTGCAGTGAGAGCTTTGGATATCCCTTGTGTTCTGTTGGGGAGTTTTACTCCATTTTTTGGCGCTTTTCATTTTTGAATTGTCAATCATTGCTACAGTTTTGGAGATATTTCAATGATTTCTTGTTACAAACCTTAGATCGAGTCATATTTTCAAAAAATCAACTTGCAATTTTGCAACGTGTTGAGCCTGGCATCAACAGAATAGGAGGAAAAGAGGGAGAAAAAAACTACAAAATCATCCCAGTCGTGTGTAAGGCTGGAATAACAAACAAACAAATCCACATTTTCACCTCTGAGAATCTGGACAAAGAGAAGTTTGTTTTGTTTTTGAAATTTAATATTTTGGTCAGAACAGAAGTGGATGAACAGATTAAAAAAAAAATTGATAAATAAATATTTTACTATAATTTTACAGATGTTAAAAAAGTGGAGTAAAACTAACAGGAGATTAGGAACTTTGTTTCTAACAGAGCACAAGGGATATAAAGTTAATAATGTAATGTGTAAAGGCCCGTGCAGACAGGATGGGATCTGTCTAAGTGGACGAGGACAGCTGCTGTGAAATCTATTTATCTAACAAACTCAATGCTGCCGTGTCAGTGATCATGGACAAGACAACTCTGTCTCCTTGTAAAGCCCAGTGCTCTCCATTCGCGTCGCTCCAGTTCAAACGAGTGTGGCTGCTCTGATTGGACAGACACAGACACATGAAGCTCATCACATCCTGTCTGCAGCCTTAAGTGTCAATAAGCTCCACCCCTTTCTGATTGGAAGACACTCCTTTCTAGAAGGATTGGATTCTGATTAGTCAAAGTTTGGTCCTTGTAGATTGTAAATTGTTGTAGCGATCAGCAAAAATGAAAGTATAGAAATAAAAAATAAAACAACTGTTCAAAAATAAATCAGTCATTTACACGAATCCAATGTCTAAGATTGAAATGGGTTTATTTGTTCCAGAACTGTGGACACAGCTCTCTCTCTCTCTCTCTCTCTCTCTCTCTCTCTCTCTCTCTCTCTCTCTCTCTCTCTCTCTCTCTCTCTCTCTTTCTCTCTGTCTCCCTCTCTCTCTTTATCTCTCTCTTTATATCTCTCTCTCTCTCTTTATCTCTCTCTCTTTCTCTCTTTCTCTCTCTCTCTCTTTCTCTCTCTGTCTCTCTGTCTCTTTCTCTCTGTCTCTCTCTCTCTCTTTCTCTCTCTCTCTCTCTGTCTCTCTGTCTCTTTCTCTCTGTCTCTCTCTCTCTCTTTATCTCTCTCTCTCTCTTTATCTCTCTCTCTCTCTCTCTCTCTCTCTCTCTCTCTCTTTCTCTTCAGAGCAGGGATTCCCAAACTTTTCCAAACGGGGCAAACATTCTGAATGAACAACATGGATCTAAACCTACAGAAGAGACACAAAACTGGATTATCAGAGATTGTAGTGGATTGATCTGATGTGGTTTATGGTGCAACAGTGAACATTTAAAGGTCATTCTGCAGATGAGTCGTGACTCTGGAGCAGTTGTGAATACAGTGTAAGACACTCAAGTTTTGACATCTTTTCACCCTGAGACAGTTTTCAGTGTCCTGAAAGTCCTGCTTCGTGTGGACGATGTGTGGGTTAGGGTTTGGGTTCTATTTGGACTGAAACGCCTGAGCTTGGACAAGGGTTCTGCCCCCCACTTTGGGAACCACTGCTTACGAGCAGGTTCAGGAACGGACTGAACCACATCATTCCATCTTCCCGCTGGAGATAGTCACAGATAAATAACATGCTGGGACAGTCCAGGGCATCAGGCACAAACTCATGCATTGAGTGTAGAACATACAGTGAGGTCATAAGTATTTGATCACCTTGTGATTTTGCAAGTTCTTCGACTTAGAAATCACGGATTGCTCTAAAGTTTCCACTGTGATAGACAGAATCTACAAAAAAATTCCTTCAATCACATTTTATGAATTTTTTAGCAATTCATTTGTGAAATACTGTGTTGAATAGGTATTTAATGACGTGATCACATTTTTTATATTTGGTGCAGAAGTCTTTGTTCTTCCACTCTAGACTCAACAGAAGCCAGTGAAGATCTTTTAGTACTGGGGTAATGTGTTCTCATTTTTTAGTACCTGTTAGTACTCTTGCTGCTGCATTTTGAACTAATTGAAAACTTTTTGTTGAGCTTTTAGGACACGCTGCAAGCAGAGAGTTACAGTAGTCTAACCTCGACGTGACAAAGGCATGGATTAGTTTTTCAGCATCATTTTTAGGCAGTAGATTTCTCATTTTGGCAATATTTCACAAGTGAAAATAGGCAGTTTTGCACGCTTGACTAATATGTGCTTTGAATGAGAGCTCTTGGTCAAATAAGACTCCAAGGTTTCTTACAGTCGAGCTGGAGGCTACACTGACATTGTCCAGTGTGATTATCTGCTCAGTTAGAGAGTCGCGCAGATGTTTAGGGCCGAGTAAAATCACTTCTGTTTTATCAGGATTAAGGAGTAGGTAGTTAAGGCTCATCCAGGTTTTTATATCCTTCACACAGGCACTGAGTCTTTCTATTTGACCAGTCTGATCTGGTTTCATTGATAAGTACAGCTGAGTGTCATCTGCATAACAGTGGAAGTCAATGCCATGCTTTTTGATAATGTTACCTAGCGGCAGCATATAGAGAGTAAAAAGAATTGGACCAAGTACAGAGCCCTGTGGCACACCGCAGGTTCATTTAGAACATTGTGAGGAGCTTTGGTTTACATTAACAAACTAATACCTATCGGTTAAATAGGATTTAAACCAGCTCAGAGCAGTTCCTCTGACACCTACATCACATTCTAATCTCTGCAGTAAAATATTGTGATAATCAATGTACAGCGGCATGAAAAAGTATGTGAACCTTTTGAAATTTCTCACATTTCTGTTAAAATCACCATCAAATGTGATCTGATCTTTGTCAAAATCACACCAATGAAAAAACAGTGTCTGCTTTAACTAAAACCACCCAAACTTTTATAGGTTTTCATATTTTAATGAGGATAACATGCAAACATTGACAAAAAGGGAAAGAAAAAGTGAACCTTCTGCCTAAGGAAACTTTAAGCAATTGTTTCCCAATTTTACCAAACAATTTAAGTCAGAGTGTGTCCAATCACTGAGGAATGGCTTAAAGCTGCCCTGCCCACTATAAAAGACACTCCTGGTAAGCACTGTGTCTTGATGTGAAGCAATGTCTGTTGTTCATCATGGCTCGCTCAAAGCAGCTGTCTGAAGACCTGCAATCTAGAATTGTAGATTTGTATAAAACTGGAAAAGGTTACAAAACCATCTCTAAAAGTCTGGATGTTCATTAGTCTCCAGTTAGAGAAATTATGTACAAATGGAAAGAGCTTGGCACGGTTACTTCTTTCCCGAGGAGTGGCCTTTCAACCAAAGAAAAGCCCAAAGTTCAGCGCTAAATACTTAGAGAGGTAAAAAAACAACAACTAGAGTGTCTGCTAAAGACTTACAAAACGTACTGGTACAGTCTAGTATCTCTGTGTTTACACTGACTACATGTAAAACAACAGTCTAGAATTGTGTTGTTTAATGTTCGCAAAAAGTCACCTAGACACTCCACAGAACTTTTGGCAAAATATTTTGTGGACTGATGAAACTAAATTTGAATTATTTGGGAGAAACACACAACATCATGTTTAGAGGAAAAATTAAACAGCTCACCAACATCAACGCCCCATCCCCAACGTGAAGCCTGGTGGAGGAAAATTATAGTTTAGGCCTGTTTTGCTTCCTCAGGGCCTGGACAACTTGTAATCATTAGTGGAAAAATGAATTCAAAAGTTTATCAGATGTTTTACAAAAAAAGTTGAGGCTGTCTGTCAGACAGTCAAAGCTTAAAAGAGGAAAGAAGCTGCAACAAGACAATGATCCAAAACACAATAGTAAATCAACTTGAGAATGGATTCAGAAGAACCAAATACACGTTCTGGAGTGGCCAAGTCAAAGTCCTGACTTGAGATGCTGTGGCATGACCTCAAAACAGCAATTTATGCTCAACCTCCCAGAATATGACTGAACTGCAGCATTTTTGTAAAGAGGAATGGTCCAAAGTTGATCAAATCGATGTGCCAGACTGATCTGCAACTACAGGAAGCGTCTGGTAGAAGTTATTGCTGCCAAAGGGGTGTAACCAGATATTAAATGTACTTACTTATTTCTGGCACTTCTGTCATTGTTTGCATGTTATTCTAATTAAAAATATGAAAACCTATAAATGTTTGGGTGGTTTTAGTTAAAGCAGACACTGTTTTTTCATCTGTGTGATTTTGACAAAGATCAAAATATATTTGATGGTGATTTTATGCAGAAATGTGAGAAATTTCAAAAGGTTCACATACTTTTTCATGCCGCTGTATGTATGTATGTATGTATGTATATATACGTACGTATATATGTATGTATGTACGTATATGTATGTATATACGTACGTATATATGTATGTATATATACGTATATATGTATGTATGTATGTATGTATATATATACGTATATATGTATGTATGTATATATACGTATATATGTATGTATGTATGTATGTATGTATATATATATACGTATGTATGTATATATACGTATATATGTATGTGTGTATATATATGTATGTATGTACTGTATATGTATGTATGTATGTATATATACGTATATATGTATGTATATGTATGTATTATGTATAAGTATGTATGTACTGTATGTATACGTATGTATGTATGTATGTATATATACGTATATATGTATGTATATGTATGTATGTATGTAAGTATGTATGTACTGTATATGTATGTATGTATGTACTGTATATGTATGTATGTATGTACTGTATATGTATGTATGTATGTATAAGTATGTATGTACTGTATATGTATGTATGTATGTATATGTATGTATGCATGCATGCTCTGGAGCAAACTGGATGGATATGAAAGCAGCCCTTCTTTAGCCTATCAGCGTTAGCAGTGCCCTATAAATTGGGGAGACGTTTACGCCGCTGTGCAGGTTTTGAGCTACAGCGTGTAAAGCCTAATGTTGATGTTTTTGTTCTCATTGTGATAGTCGAGTCAAGCCGCCAACGAAGGCTGTCATAGCCAACAACAAAAGTAACACAACTAACGCCTCTGTGAGACCAGTTCACTCTTTATTGGGTGCGTTGCTAATGTTTGTAGCATGTCATGAGTTCAGCGCCACGTCCACGTTCCTGGTGTGTTCTGACGAGCGTCTTGGGTGTACTTTGGTTAGTTACCTGTTTATTTTAATCAGGCCTGCCAGTGTGGCCCACCTCCCCTTCTTCTGTGAACCTGAAACTGTGTCTGTGGCTGATCTGTGCGCTGGATAATATGTTAAAGGACTGCTCCCAAACCTGTGAACTTTGGCTGCAACTTGGTGTATCTGAAACTGATTTTAAATGTGTCATGATCAAGACTTTTAACCTAAACCAAACTATAATTCAATTATTCATGTGTTTGTAAGCCTCTGCCTCTGTCCAATTAATTAAAAATCCTGTGTATATATATATATATATATATATATATATAGATATAGATATAGATATAGATATATATAGATATAGATATATATATATATAGATATAGATATATATATAGATTATATATATCTATATATATATATAGATATATATATAGATATAGATATATATATAGATATATATATATATATATATAATATAATAATATATATATATATATATAATAATATATATAATATATATATATATATATATACATATACATATAGATGTGAGTGGAATGTGGATGTGGTTTATGTGTGTGCTTCCATTAAACTGAGCTGTTCTAGGCTTGCGGCATCTTTAGTTCACCAAACAACTCCGACTGACCTGGAAGTGTCAGAATTTGAAATACAGTGTTTTCGTTTAGGCCATTAAGATTAAAAAGAATAGTTCACAGATGCACGCACTGAGGTCGTGACGGGCTCAGGCTCCGGTGCGCCCTCTCGTGGGCTTTGTGAGCCTGTAACAGCATGAGGGGAGAGAGAGAGAGAGAGAGAGAGAGAGAGAGAGAGAGGAGAGAGAGAGAGAGAGAGAGAGAGAGAGAGAGAGAGAGAGAGAGAGAGAGAGAGAGCTGAGCTCAGCGCAGCAGAGAACAGGAGAGGATAGGACTCGCACTCAGCCATCCTCCGGCCGCGCTCCTCGTGGGCGTCCGGACCGGAGCGCGCTGCGGGCCGCGGAACAAGGCCGGTGCCATGAGCCCAGTCATGGACTTGTTCTGGAGAATCCTCGCAGCACTCAGCTTCGACTGTTTCAAAGATTCTGCGTCGACGAGGTGAGATGCTAGCTCCATTTGTCCGCAGAATGCGCGGGTCCTGCGCTTCAGCGACACATCACACAGCATCAGGCCAGGGCGCGTGTCCCGCTGCCGTGGGGCCGTGGTCCTGTGCGCGTGGACACTGCGCACGTGTAGCACAATCTGTGACAGCCAGACCTTTGTAGGCCTGGGCTTTTTATACGTCACAGTGACGTACCTGACGCATCAGGCTTTGACCAGCTGGTATGACTGTAGCAGACATACACACACAGCCTCGTGACATAGTTGTGCTTTCTCATAAAAAAGACTTGCATGCATAATAGTGGGGTTGGTATTCGGGAGTATTTAAAATTAGAATCGAGAGTATCTACAATGAAGATAACAAGTGTGGTTGAAGACTTTGACTTTTGTTGTCATTTATGGTCAGTTGTTTGTGCCGTAACTAGAGTTGTTTAAACTGATTCGATACGATACTAGTCTCGATACCTAATGACACATTTCTTGACGCAGTGACAGTGAGCTGTGATTGGCTCGTGCCGACAGTGCCACTGCTGCCCTGGGCAAACTGAAGCTCTTCTTTTAACCTCTGACCTGTGTTACAGATCTCCTGCTCACCTCAGCAGCGGCAGGCCCAGTGTGGACAGCAGCTCACTGACCGGTTCTCTGTCCCTGGGGCCCGACTTGCCTCACTGTCAGAGCTGTGTGTCTCACGGGGCCCGTCTGAAGCGACTGTCCTGCGGTCACCTGTACTGCGACCCCTGCTGCGACCAGATCGTCAACCTGGCCTTCGAAGACATCGAGGGGCTGTCTGAGTACCCCTGTCCTCTCTGCAAGTCTCTACGACAACAGGGGGCCCCGGGGCCCTCGGCCCGACAGTGGGCTCCTCCTGCTCTGGGTTCTTCCACGGCCCTTACAGCCTCCTGCAGAATCCTCCTGAGGAGCAAAGCACGCACTGGGGCTGAGATTTAGGACCTCCGAGAGAGAGCGAGAGGGCCTGACCTGACTTTAACTGTCACAAGCTTCTGGTTGTTTCTGAGACTTCTTCTGAACAAATGAATAATCAGATGTTTAGTGAACTCAGCTCCTGTTTGTACCTCACAGCACATTTTCAAAAAACTTTTCTAAAAATGTAAATTGTACAGAATGTGGCTCACTGTGGTGTGATGTAACTCTGATTAAACTGTGCCATGTCCATCTATTTTGTCTAACAAAATAAAAGAGAGAACTGTAGTTTTTTTATTGACTTTATTACTTTATCAACACTGTACGATAAGGCAATCCAAACACGTACAAAATGACTGTACAGTAAAAACAACACTGATTGGATGTTCTGTCCAGGAAATACTTTCTTATTGGATCTTATCTAACACCAAACATGTAAAGGCTTAAAGGTGCACTTTCACAACTTTGGAGAATCGCTTAATAGTGAGAATAATGATAGAAAAAAGTCACGTTTTCCATGAAAAACAGAAGATGGCTCATCCAAGAACAATTCAAAACACTGACTTTATGATTTATTTAGCACATCAAAGCAAGACGGCATAAACAGGCTTTTATTAGGAAATCGTGTACATGTGAGGACCTCACCGGACAGAACCTACTGCGACAGGACCTCACGCGACAGGACCTGACCGGGACAGGACCGACGGACAGGACCTCACTGCACAGACCTGAACGGGACAGGACCTCCCGCGACAGGACCTGAACGGACAGGACCTGACCGCGGACCCACCGTGACAGGACCTCACCGCGACAGGACCTGACCGCGACAGGACCTGACGGGACAGGACCTCACCGCGACAGGACCTGACCGGGACAGGACCTGACCGGACAGGACCTCACCGCGACAGGACCTGACCGCGACAGGACCTGACCGGGACAGGACCTGACCGGACAGGACCTGACGGACAGGACTCACCGCGGCAGGACCTGACCGCCAGGACCTCACCGCGGCGACGACCTCACTGTGGAGCAGCAGTGATAGATGAGCTGCAGGAGATTCTGTGGGTGAGTCAAATGTGGAGCAGCACAGAAATAGCATTTTGGCCCAAATCCTGCGGCTCAGAGAAGTCCCGTTTACACACACCATCCTGATCAGAAACAAGTCAGAGGAGCACCATGGTCCTCAACAACCACTGCTGCACACCAAACTTTACAAGATTTTGAAGGTTTTTGTTCCTATTGATTTCTTTGCATGATTGGTCATTTTTATTACTAAAATGTTTCAAAAGTTGAATTTTTCTACTAATTTATTCAAATCAGATTAGCTCAAAACGAAGTAAGATATCGTGTTGTGTAATGTTTTCTACATGAAGCGTGACATGATGAAAAACAACTTTTATGTGACTTTCACTATGATAGCTCTAGGTTTTCTTCTTGACCAACAGTGTCTTACCTGAGTTTTCTTTGTATTTAGGAATAAACTCTTATATCTGCATTTAAATGTGAACTCTGTTGTAACGAGCTGCAGAGTTTGTTATTTTGTACCATACATATGAATCTGAATATTTAGAAGAATCACACTTAAATACAGACAAGTGGGCGGGGATAGGTGGTGAGGGAGGAGCTGCAGGACAATATACGATTATTCAAACATGCAAACCTAACCCCATTGTAAGGACGTGGCAGTGATGGTTAGGGTTTTGTGAGCCTGTATGCACAGCTAAAGTGTCTGAGTGAAACTCCTCGACCCAAATGGAGACTTACATCATCAGACACATCTGCTACTGACGGACTAAAAGAACAAAAATAAACATCCATCAACCAGACGATTCACGCTGAGTCCACAAAAGTTTGTATTAGTCAACCATTCATTCATTCATTCATTCATTTTCTACCCCCTGATCCCGTTAGGGTCGCGGGGCAACACTGGGATAGGCACACCCTGGACAGTGGCCAACTCGTCGGTCAGACAAGTCAACTGATTATTTGAATTTAAAGTGAATTCTTTGGACTGAGGCAGATGCAGCTCAGAGCGACTGTTTGAGTCTATCTACAACCTTTTGATTTCTTTGTAACATGTTGGTTCTGAGCTTGCACTAACTTCACAGTTACATCTGCTCACTCCAGTCACACTGAGGAAGGGCATCTGGTGTAAAAATCTGTTCACTGTGGTGTTTTTTGCAGATCATTTGGAAATGAAAAAAAAAAGATGTTTACATGAGAACATTAATTAAAAAAAAGATACCTTTATTCAGAATCCAAATGAATTCAGTTTAAGGATTTTATTGAATCCTGATGAAAATGATTTCGAAGTAAGTGAGTATTTTTTCACTTTTAAAGCTGAATGTCTTTATTCCTTTACAGTGGCGGCTCCTGACGCATTTGTGTGAAGGTGCTTTGACCAATACATTGTCAGTTATCCAAGCCCAATGCCCAATTATATTGTCTAATCAATAAATATAACATAATACCATTTTACACCACTAGGTGGCATTGACGTGCAACCAAATGTCATGTGGCCAATAAAACTATAAACTCAAGATCCAGACCAGGCTTTATATTTATAATGACATATGTATTTGTAAATATTTAGGACAATAAAAATGGTCAATGGTCTATTTATATTGCGCTTTTCTAACTTTCCAGACACTCAACGTGCTTTACATTTGAGCATCCACTCACCAGTGCAACACTGAGGCAGTGTGAGTCAATCTACTCCTGTCGTCCCACCTGGTGTTCTAACGGTCTCCCATCCAAGTACTAACCAGGCTCTTTCTTGCTTAGCTTCTGAGATCTGACAGGATGGTCAAAAACCAGCCTGAGAGCTGGTTTTATTGTATGTAAGACAATACACAACTCTGAATCCAACTTGGTAAAAATACACTGTTTCCCACCTTTTGTTGTAACTTGTCATATTATTAAATTTAGCTTCACGTGTCGTAGCTGTTAAAAACAGCTTGTTTGAGTGCCGTATATTCAGAGTAGCTGCACTCTCTTGACTGTTTGGTCACGCAGACGTACGTGACGGCGCAGTGTAGGGGCAAGCACCTGTGAGTCCCATTAGTTTGCATTGAAGGGCTGAAAACCCACACACTTACATTAGATTCAATGGGAGCGACTATGCACCGGCAGTCGTAAATAAGCTCCTCTGATTGAACAAGGATGTTGGATGGCTTTTTAATCAGGTTTTAGTGGTTTTGATCAACTTTAACTACACCTCGCTCATTTCCCCTCTTTTGTTGGTGGAGCGTCATAACTATTGCCCTAGAGACAGGCTGCCTTGGTCCTTGTTCAACCGTTTCTTCAAAAGTAATTCCGCTCACACTGCGCATGCTCGACGGCGGCGTGATGTACCACAAGACCTGAAACTTTTAGTTTTATAAATAAGTACGCTAGAAGAGCTACAAATAATGAAAAAAGTGGAAAAAAGAAATAATAACTTTTTCAAGAGGCAACAGAAAGTTTGGAACAAGGAGTGTATGTGGACAGACGCTGTGCTGATCCCAAACAAGTGGACTAAACTTCTCCTCAGCTCACAGAACATGCAGCTGCTGCTTAAAGCAAAACTAAAAGCAACTTTAGTGGTAGAGCTTCCCCAACAGCATTTTGTGTAATTAGCATTATTTATTTATTTTCCTATTTTTGCTTAACTTTAAGTTTGAAATAAGGCAGCAGAAACACGTCTAAACACATTTTACACTGCTAAACAAACAATCAAAGAGCCAGAGTTTCTTTGGAAGGTGTTTCGAGGGAGGCGGGGGAGCTGCCCTGTGCTGCATTCACAACGGACAGCGTTTGAGCGACTAAATTTACATTTTTGAAGCTGACGCCTCAGTTGGCGTCTAAAATGCCCCGACGCACGTTGAGGCTTGGGAGACAAATAAAACACTTACAACGCTTGCTGCATTTATAAAACGTAACTTACCTGATTGCACAACTTTAGAGTAGAATAGCTTTATTGTCCACCAAGGTGGAAATTCATCTAATTCTGCTCCAGACAGTTCTTTTACTGTCTGTCCTAGTCTAGTGTCACCTCGTACAACAGGTTTAAACACCACAACCAGCATTTTGAATAGATCCATGTGAGTCAGTCCAGATCATGTCCATGTTGTTTGTTTTGTGTCGCCAGATTTTCAGAGAAACAAATGACCAAGCTTTTGAAAAAAGCCCAAACAAGCGACCTTTGGTTAAAAAAGTGATTAAAAGACTTGAGTAAACAGTCGTTCTTTCCTCTTGATGTGAGAGAACAGCAGCATGTCACATGTCACAGGAGTGTAGCGTCTGATTGGCTGACGCCAACTTCCAAGGCCTGAAGATGGATTTTCCCAACTCCTGCGACGGCCGCAGATTTGAGCTTCCACTTGGCGAGATGTGAATGGACGCCCCAGACGCCATTTCACACCGCAAATATGTTTGAACACTCAAGACGCAGGTTTACTTAACCATCGTCATGGAGACTTATAATTATATTTAACAAGGTCAAAATGTTACTTAGTTCTGCTTTAAAAACGATCAATGGAATGTCTCCTAAAAAGTTAGCATCATGTTTGCTTCCATGGCGTTACAACAAGAGGTCCACATACGGAGGTGTGAGGTCCTCAGGAATAGGTTGTGAGGTCCTCAAGGAGGAGGTGTGAGGTCCTCAGGAGGTGTGTGGTGGTCCTCAGGAGGTGTGTGGTTGTTCCTCAGGAGGTGTGGTTGTCCTCAGGAGGTGTGTGGTGTCCTCAGGAGGTGTGTGGTGGTCCTCAGGAGGTGTGTGGTGGTCCTCAGGAGGTGTGGTTGTCCTCAGGAGGTGTGTGGTGGTCCTCAGGAGGTGTGTGGTTGTCCTCAGGAGGTGTGGTTGTCCTCAGGAGGTGTGGGGTCCTCAGGAGGTGTGTGGTGGTGGTCCTCAGGAGGTGTGTGGTGGTCCTCAGGAGGTGTGTGGTTGTCCTCAGGAGGTGTGAGGTCCTCAGGAGGTGTGTGGTGGTCCTCAGGAGGTGTGTGGTTGTCCTCAGGAGGTGTGTGGTGGTCCTCAGGAGGTGTGTGGTGGTCCTCAGGAGGTGTGTGGTTTGTCCTCAGGAGGTGTGTGGTTGTCCTCAGGAGGTGTGGTTGTCCTCAGGAGGTGTGAGGTCCTCAGGAGGTGTGTGGTTGTCCTCAGGAGGTGTGTGGTGGTCCTCAGGAGGTGTGTGGTTGTCCTCAGGAGGTGTGTGGTGGTCCTCAGGAGGTGTGTGGTTGTCCTCAGGAGGTGTGGGTGGTCCTCAGGAGGTGTGTGGTTGTCCTCAGGAGGTGTTGTGGTCCTCAGGAGGTGTGGTAAAATTTGCTGTGTTGAATGTTGCTTCTGTATCAGTTCTGTCAGTCTCATGGATGTATATTTAACAGGATGCAGTGAAGCTGACTCTGACCCAGGGAACATCTGTGTCTTTTGGCAAAGAAAACAAACGTCACGTAACACTAGCACCCATTTTTCCCAAGTGTTTCGAGAAGAAAAAAAATGTCAATACTTCAGGGCTATCAGTCACAATGAGGCAAATTTCTCAAAATTAAACTTCTGAAAAAATTGAACTGAAAAAAGTGGGTAAAGAAGGGCTTAATGTGGGGTTCCACAGGAGGCTGCAGGCTCCTGCTCTGGGGAGGCTCAGGGGGCTGGGGGCTTGCTGCTTGGGGAGGCTCAGGGGGCTGGGGGGCTTGCCCTTTCTCTGGTGGGACTCTAAAGGAGCTGGTTGTCTTGTTCTTGAACTGTGAGCTTTTGGCTGCTCCTTGGTTCGACTTTCTGCTGGTGAGGAAGCTCTGAACAGGAAGGTGTGTTTGTGAATGGTGCTCCTGTGGGCGGGGATGGAGGGCTGGCTGCTGGAGCTCTGATTGGTGCAGGCTTTAGCAGGAGTGGTGTTGGATCTGTGCTGATTTGTGGAAGCAGCAAACAGGAAGGTGCTGTTGTTGGCGTTCTGGTTGAGGTTGCGGTGGATGTGCCTCTGTCCCAGGCTCTTCTGGGTCTCTGGGGACAACGACTCTTTAGGCAAGGACACCTGGGCCAAGCGGGTCCGCAGCTGCTGCACTTCCTGTGCCAACCGCTCCACAGGGTGGCGCTGTAGGAAGCCAGAGGGTGGGAGAAGGCCTGCATGCATGCACACAGAAACAAACAAGTGAGTAGAGAGGAGACACACAGGACAGAGGAGAGAAGGGCAAGAGAACTGTCATTGCAGTTCCAACTTCCAACAAAACAAATGTGAGGCAGATAAAGTTATATGCAGCATGTGCGTTTTTAATTTTGTGCCCATGTTACCTTGTTAGATGTTTTTTTGTTCATTTATTATTAATTTTTTTATTTATGTTACACACTACAACATTTTAGCCAAGGTAAATAGTAAATGGTCTATTTATATAGCGCTTTTCTACCTTTCCAGGCACTCAAAGCACAATCTAGCATCCCAGTGTACGCAGACACTGAGGCAAGTGTCTTGCCCAAGGACACAACGACAATCTACTCCTGTCGTCCCACTGTGGCACCTGGTGTTCTAACAGTCTCCCATCCAAGTACTAACCAGGCCCCGACTTGCTTGGATCAGCTTTCACAAGTAGGTATGGCCACAAACAAGGCTATTTCTCAATGTTCATCCCTAGTTGTGTTTGCATAGAAACAGTCAAAATACAATGCAACACTTCACCAAATAAAATACAATACACATGATGAAGTATTTACTATATTCTTAATAGGATCTATAATTAGGAGAATCATTTATTTGTACAGTTTACAAGGTTTTGGGACAACACTTACAATGGCATGCCTGAGACTAGGTCAGTGCATTTTCTCTGTTGTTAGTGGTCAGCTGTACACACCTGTGCATGAATGGCCCCACGCAGGTAGCACTGCCTCCACAGGCCAAGCAGGGGCCCATGAGCAGGGGCAGCAGTGGTTCATAAGGGTCCAGAGGCCCTGAGGGAACATGTGTGCAGTGAGGCTGTGGGGAACTCGGCCAAAGCCCAGGCCTTCAGCAGACGTTCCAGACCTGGCACGTGCTCTGAGGACAGCGCCCTCCGGTGGCTCTTCCGGTACACGCCTGAGCTGTTGCCGCTGCGCCAGGGTGGCAGGTGTGGTGGCAGGAGAAGCTGCCCCGGGACAAGAGAAACACTGAGCCAGGGATGGTGTCTGTGATCTGCAGACAAACACCAGAGAAAGCTTTTAAACTCATAGCACGGGCAAAATCCAGCATGAACGCTGTCTGAATGAAACACTGTCGCCGTCAGTGCTCAAGGGGGAGGAGCCTAAACTCAGATAGATAAACCTTTATTGTCCCCGAGGGAACAGTAAAGTTAGTACACAGACAAGCATTACAACATTACACACACTAGGACAGACAGCACACAACAAAGAGTAGAACAACTGTTGACAAACCCTAACCCTAAGGGACAAATATTCCAAAAACCATATTCCTGTCAACAATTTTTGGAAAAGTTGGAAAGTGAATATGGGACAGTTTTGAACCATATATGCTTCACTTTGAGTATTAATCTTTTGAATTATAACAAGTAAATACAGGAAAGTGGGAGGGGATAGGTGGTAGGTGAGAACGGGGATTTTTTGAGCACTTGAGCTGCAGCTGAACAATATAAGAACAATATAAGATTACTTACACATGCATGAATCAATTCAAATACAACTTTGAGTAAACTAATGATGAAGGAAGGCCGTTATAACAAGGGTAAAAAATTAGAAAAGTAAATTGACATAATAGGTCCCCTTTAAGGACCTTCTCCTGAGATCTAAGAACCCTGTCCTGTGCAGAGACGCATTAGGACCCACTTGTTTCGGGGCAGTGAGCCGTACCCGCAGAGCGTCAGGGCCCGTGTTCAGGTTTCCGTTGAGCAGAGGCGGAACCAAAGCACAGCTGGCCACAGGCTGGGTGAAGGTGGCTTGCCTCTCCTTACTGTACTGCAGGTCCCAGTCCCACACGGGGGGCAGTGGGGGGTCACAGCCCTCCCCCGGGTCAAGGGTCACATCCTGCCAACCCTCCACACGTGTGTACGACTGGCCAAGGTGCTGGAAACACAAACATCACACACAATGGAGGTTATGCACATACTGTTGCTGGCTGTCCTGGATTCTCATGGGTTAATCAGAGAAGCACTTTTATACGTTGACAGCATGACTGTCATGTACGTATTCTTTTGCCTCTCGCATCTCGAGGCAGGAAAGAGGAGCATTGATCTCCAAATATCTGAGTGGTCTTGAATTTTAAAATTAATATTTTAGCATGGACAATTCACTCACTACAAAAGCTGGTTCAGAAGTTTGTTGTATTGAATGACTTCAATTACCTGTACCTGTCCTACGTCTGAGGGTCCCACGTTGGTTTGAGGTGCACTATTTAGTTGAGCTTATGCAGTTTTATTATTAAACCCTATCCTCGTTTCCAGCTATCTAGATCTTCACTGAGAGTGTGTGAGTGTCTGGATCGCGTGTGCGGTGGAAAGTGTATGTGCTTTAGCATAACAATATATTTTATCTTAACTTAGAACTAATTCAATTAGTCCCTTTGTGATAAATGTATTATCGTTTTGCCTAATTTTTTTTTGTCACTGGCTTATCTGCAACACACTCCTAAACAGAGATGTCAAGATTATCATCTATTATGCATCAAAGTTTATTAATAAAGCTAAAAAATATATAATGTTAGCTTTAACACATGAAGGTACAGAGACCTAAGTCCGCTCGCTCAAATTCACACAGAAAACAAAGTCTTGCAAACATAAGCATCTGTACAATGTGGAACATTTAAATATGTTTTACTTTTTTGAACTTTTTAGACATAAAACTGTGACAGAAAGCTTTCATAAACATTCATATCAAAATAAAACATTCAACACAGCTACAGAGCCCTGGTAACTAAGAGGAAACTAAAATGTACTCTCAATGTGAAACGCTTTGTGACTCTGTCTGTGAAGAATCAACACGTTCTCTACACATTTAACACAGTCCGACTCCTAAGCGTAGACTGTGTTAAATGTGTAGACTGTGGTAAATGTGTAGACTGTGTTAATGTGTAGACTGTGGTAATGTGTAGACTGTGGTAAATGTGTAGACTGTGGTAAATGTGTAGACTGTGGTAAATGTGTAGACTGTGGTAAATGTGTAGACTGTGGTAAATGTGTAGACTGTGGTAATGTGTAGACTGTGTTAAATGTGTAGACTGTGGTAAATGTGTAGACTGTGGTAAATGTGTAGACTGTGGTAAATGTGTAGACTGTGGTAAATGTGTAGACTGTGGTAAATGTGGGGTAAATGTGTAGACTGTGTTAATGTGTAGACTGTGTTAAATGTGTAGACTGTGTTAATGTGTAGACTGTGTTAAATGTGTAGACTGTGTTAAATGTGTAGACTGTGTTAAATGTGTAGACTGTGGTAAATGTGTGGTAAATGTGTAATAAATGTGTGGTAAATGTGTAGACTGTGTTTGTGCAGCTCTTGTTTGTTGTAAATCACATATGTCAAAGTCAAGGCCCGGGGGCCGAATGCGGCCGCCACCTCATTTTATGTGGCCCTCAAGGTCTTACAAGGTCTACTTACATTTTTTATTAGTGCCAGGTGTAATCTGGGTGTCTAAACCTAATGAAATGATTTGTCTGAAACTTAAAGAGTATAAGTCATTTTTCAGACTAATGCAGATGTATATTCAGTAATTGTCACTTTAATTAATATACAATAATTAAATGCAGAAAGATTAGTAAGGTTGATTTTAGTTACAACCGGCCCTTCGAGGACAACCCGATGCCAATGCGGCCCTTCGTCAAAATGAGTTCGACACCCCTGTTGTAAATGTTCACTTGTTGAATGTGCGGTGGACAGGGTTGTGAGCTGCTCAGTTCCATTGGTTCCGGCTGCAGACCTGTTTACATGAGTCTGAAATCAGACTACAATCGGTCGGGACCACATGTGTCAATTGAAACCAGTTTCCAGCTCCTTAGTAGGTCTGCTCGGGTTTACATGAGCTTTGGAAAACTGGTTTCAATCAGACTAGGCTAGTTATCTGGTTTTTCTGGCCTCAATGGAAACGCGTGAGTGTAAGTTTCCTCCAGGCACTCCAGTTTCCCCTTGCACTAAAAACATGTCCCTCCTGTCTGTATCAGAGCCTGTAACCTGGACCACAGAGACTTCAAATTCATTTTTTGACAAATCGATTCAATAATAGAATTCAATAATTACATAAATACTTTCAGCGTGTTTTTCGTAACTAAAGCAAATACAATTGATAGCAAAAAAAACATGCTTTCAATTCTATTTTGTAATGTTCTGCACATGTGTGCTTCACTAAATGAACATCTCTTCACCAAACATCAGACATAGATCTAAGGCCCATGAGAGACAGCCTACTGAATCCTCTATAGACACATTACTCATGTAAACCTGTGACATTTATGCAAAGGTAACACAGAGACATTAGTTTTCATTAGGATAGTGCAAACACATTTAGTTAAAAATGCTTTAATACTGTTTAACTTATGATATAAACTGATACTAAGCTCCCAGGCCTGGATTGATTTATTTATCATTGTTTACATATTTCTATATAAAAATGAAGTGTGGGGAAAGAAAATGACAGAAATGAGTCCACGCTACCTGAGTTCTCTTGAGCCTCTCTCTCTGGGAGTTAGCCAGGAAGGTAGAAAAGAGCGGCAGGTGCACACTGTCATGAAGAGCCAGGAGAAAGTCCTCTGTGAGCTGGAAACGAGACGGGAACTGTGTCCAGAGCTGCCACACACAGTCCAGGAAGAGCAGGAAGAGCGGAGACTGTGGAGACACCAGGAGATTATCTGCTCAGCTAAACTGTTCCATTTATTAGTCAGTTTAATCTAAAAACAGACTTATACAAGTTAACTCAATATTAGGGCTGTGCAATTAATCACATTTCTATTTCAATTATGATTATTGCCATAGTCGTTGACAGAAATGGTGTAATGGAGTAATCGGGATTATTAACTGTGACCCATAAATGTGTACCTAAGCACACATACATTTCCTTAGGTTGGAAATGTACCATACATTTACTACACATTCTGTGAGATCTGTTACATTTGACCTCGTCACTTTCTTTCTGCATATTAAGGAGAAATAAAGCTCGGCACACTCTCTAAGTAAATTAGTGTGCCCAACTCAATATACATTTCACTTCAATTGAAAGTTAAGTTTAAAGTTATTCTATAATCAGTTCAACAAGCAGAGCACAACATGAACATACTGTAACTGCCTGCTTGTGTCGTGTCCGAAAACTATAAAAAGTTTTCAATTAGTTCAAAAAGCAGCAGCAGGAGTTCTAACAGGTACTAAAAAATGAGAACACATTACCCCAGTACTAAAAGATCTTCACTGGCTTCTGTTGAGTCTAGAGTCAAATTTAAAATTCTTCTTCTAACCTATAAAGCTTTAAATGACTTGGCCCCTTCTTATATCAAAGATGAAATAACTCCTTATCATCCGAACCGTTCACTTCGCTCTCAAGATGCTGGACTTCTGGTGGTTCCTAGAGTCTCTAAAAACACAATAGGAGGCAGAGCTTTTAGCTATCAAGCTCCCTGGTTCTGGAATCAGCTCCTGCTCATGTCAAAGACGCTGACACAGTCTCTACATTTAAGATTAGGCTCAAAACGTTCCTCTTCGGATTAGCTTATGATCAGGTCAGTTAGGAACAGACTCTAAAGCCACAGTTCAAGTCAGGCTGCCCTAGGAGCAATTATACTGGGGAAAGTCTGTCCTCTCACTTTGACTTCCTGCATTGATGTTAATGCCCCTAATATTAAGGACCTGGAACCTGGTCTATGAACAGAAGGAAGGTCTAAGAACAGAAGGAGAGTCTAAGACAAGGGTGTCAAACTCAGGCCCAGGGGCCAAATTTGGCCCTCAAAATGATATCATGTGGCCCCTTATATTGCTGAGATGTGACTATTAAATGTAATATTCACAGGAATGCAGCAAAAAGCATAGAATCTGTCTAAAGTTTTGTTGCAATGAAATTATGTGCAACATAATGTAATGTGACACAATATAATTCTGGATATACAGTAAATGGGTTATATTAGCTTTATGCAGCCCTATTGCCATTTTTGAATTCAAACTCAGAGGGACTTATATTTTAAAATACGGCCCTCGACCAACTCTGACTCTGATCAATTTGGCCCCAGCACCATTTGACTTTGAGTTTGACACCTGTGATCTAAGGACAGAAGGAGAGTCTAAGGACAGAAGGAGGGTCTAAGGGATAGAAGAAGGGTCTAAGGACAGAAGGAGGGTCTAAGGACAGAAGGAGGGTCAAGGACAGAAGGGAGGGTCTAAGGACAGAAGGAGGGTCTAAGGACAGAAGGAGAGTCTAAGGACAGAAGGAGAGTCTAAGGACAGAAGGAGAGTCTAAGGACAGAAGGAGGTCTAAGGACAGAAGGAGGGTCTAAGGACAGAAGGAGGGTCTAAGGACAGAAGGAGGTCTAAGACAGAAGGAACAAGAAGAAAGGTCTAAGGACAGAAGGAGAGACTAAGGACAGAAGGAGGGTCTAAGGACAGAAGGAGAGCTAAGGACAGAAGGAGGGTCTAAGGACAGAAGGAGGGTCTAAGGACAGAAGGAGGGTCTAAGGACAGAAGAGGGTCTAAGGACAGAAGGAGGGTCTAAGGACAGAAGGAGGGTCTAAGGACAGAAAAGGGTCTAAGGACAGAAGGAGGTCTAAGGACAGAAAGAGGGTCTAAGGGCAGAAGGAGAGTCTAAGGACAGAAGGAGAGTCTAAGGACAGAAGGAGGGACTAAGGACAGAAGGAGAGTCTAAGGACAGAAGGAGAGTCTAAGGACAGAAGGAGGGTCTAAGGCAGAAGGAGGGTCTAAGGACAGAAGAAGGGTCTAAGGACAGAAGAGGTCTAAGGACAGAAGGAGGGTCTAAGGGCAGAAGGAGGTCTAAGGACAGAAGGAGAGTCTAAGGACAGAAGGAGAGTCTAAGAAAAGGAAGCAAAAAAAGAGTAAGGACAGAAGGAGAGTCTAAGGACAGAAGGAGAGTCTAAGGACAGAAGGAGGGTCTAAGGACAGAAGGAGAGTCTAAGGACAGAAGGAGGGTCTAAGGGCAGAAGGAGGGGAGAAAGAGATTAATTGATAATATGTTTTCAAACTTCTCATTTCCTAAATAAGTCGACACATGCAATGTTTTTTTTTGTTTAATCTGCATTACTGATGTTGTGTCTTTGCTGTTGCTAAAGGTGAATCCTATAAATAAAAATACATTTATAATGTCGATTTGTGTCTAGGCATGATTTTCTCAGTAGCCTTTCAGTCTCTAACAAAATGCACAAATAAAGTTATTTGTTCTTGTGAATAAACGTGGAACTAAACGTGTGGTGTATTGTCCACGTCGGGCTGTTCTCAGGTGTTACTCACACGTGTTTAGTCAGCTCTGATGCCCACTCGCTCTGAAGGAGCTGATAAGACACTCTTCCTCCCTCCTCGCTCCGTTTCCAACAGCACTTACCTGTCGGCTCCTTCACTGGAACGTGCAAAGAGAGGAATAGTGCGTAGGAAAAGGAAGGAGGAGGCGCTTTCGGAAAGGGCCTCTCTCTCCTTCCTCCCTCCCTCTCTCTGTCTCATTCCTTCTCTCTGCCTCCTCCCTCTCTCTGTCTCCTCCCTCTCTCTTTCTCCTCCCTCCCTCCTCTCCCCCTCTCCTTCTCCCTCTCCTCACCTCGTCCTTGTCGCTGTCCCGGTGGTAGTTGAATCGGCTGCAGAAGCGGTGTCCTCCGGTCACCCACTCCTTCTGCACCAGGCCCTGGAAGCCCATCTGAGAGCGTGTGTGTGGGTCACACATGAGCTGCACCAGGGAGGACACCAGACAGCCCATGTCCCGGTCGTCCGCCTCTGCACAGACACACGCACAAAGCCTACTTGTACTGTCTCTGATTAAACACTTTGTCACAAGGCTATTCAAGTTCATTATTCAGAGGACCGGGTATTTCGGAGCGGACTGTGGCCCTGGGCTGGACATCAAAGTCCCCAACATAAAATCGGTTTCAAAATAACTACAGCTACCTGAAGTTTATTGGAAAATATAATCCAAAAATCTTCACCAACACTACATATTGCTTGCCTGAGCAGCCAGTCCCTGCACACTCTGACAGACACTTTACAAACCGTGAGGGTCTGGGAGCGGAGCGCCGAGGATCAATTTTGTGAGCGGCCTTTCCGAGCGCTGAGTCAACCAATCACAGAAAACCCGGAAATTCCACCAAAACAGCGACACGATGTTTTTGTAAACATGTAGCGCGAGGATTTGTTCAGTATGAAGCCTCAACACGGTTTGTGCTCAGGTTTTAAGGAATTGATACGTTCATTGTTCAAAACCGAAGCACGAGCCGAATCATGTTCACCTTCTTGAATGTTTTGAAACGGGGCTTGCAAGCAACTTTCGACTTTTTAGTGTCACGTGTCAGAATCGGCGTGTTTGATTGGATCGTCTTAACTTTGGGAGACGACTTTATTGGCTAATCGTCAGGTCCCAGACCCTTCTGCATCAAACAGAATGTAACAGAATGTAGGAGGAGCTCAGGGGTCAGGCAAACATATTGCCATTCGGACGCTTAACAGAAACATAGGCTGCTTTCACACTAGCAGCCTTTGGTCCGGACTTTAGGACTTTGACCAGATCAAACAGCTGGTCCTTTGGTCCGCAAAAAAGTGCTCGGCCCGGACAGCTTGTGTCTCTTGTTCTAAAATAAACTCCACACACAGGCGACTCTTCTTTTACGGTCTCCGGCTTGTAATCCATCACAGCAACTGAAGAAATAACCTTGGTAATTCATATAATCCTTTCGTTTGGGCATGTATAGGGAGGTGGAAGAGAGAAAACTTACCCGGCACCACAAGTGACAGGTAAACCAATGAAATGTTAGGCCTGTCAAATGCTGCTCTGATTGGTCAAATATACTGTCAATCTGCCCTTTTAGCCAATCATCGCCATAGAAGCCCCGCTTTGGTCATGTTTACTTCCTCAAACAAACGTTTTTCTTTTCTTTTTTTTTCAAAATACTATGCTCAGGGTTCACGAGGCACACTACCGTTGTCGTGACAACAGAAAGACTGTCACAGAACGTCTGAAAGTCCGGACTTTCTGAAGGCAGTGTGAAATCAAACTATGGAACCCAAAGCAAGACTAACCAGAACCAAAATAAACCTCAAAATGTGGCTGAAGGACTGGGCTGGTTGGAGGGCCTGAGCTGGCCCCTCGGCGTTATGATGAATAGTCTTTTTCTAGATTGTGACAACGCCATTTTCAGTTGGTGGACAGAGTCACTTTTGGCTAAAAATAACCCTCTTCACTTTGACAAATCCCATTTCACAGGTCAGGATCATTTCACACATTTTCAATCTGTTGAATTCTGTTAATGACATTGACTCATTCACTTTTGTATTGCAACTAAAAATTACATTGAGAAAGATACATCTTAACTGTTAAACATCTGTTTTAAAACTTACTGTGTCATGTGAACGTGAATTTGTCCGCGCGATTTGCCCCGCCGGTCTATTATCTTAGCGGAAAGCACATAGAGCGTGAAGTTTATGAAAAAAGCAGCGGCGTGTCCTCGTTATAATCCTTTTCAATGAGACAACTGCCCGTAACCAGGCTCCCGGTCCTGGTGTGATGCGCGCGGAGGGTCCTTCGTGTGTGACCGCGTCTGCAGCCCCTGAACAAACGAGCGCAGGGTTGTGTCCACCTCGGGTCGGTTCTCTGGATGCGCGCGGTGGTCCAGGTAAAGCACAGACTGTGCCAAACGGTTCCGCGCTCTTCCTCGTGCTCACTCAAGTGGTCACCGCCGTAAAATCAACAGCCTCTGGTCAGAAACGTTAAGCGGCCTGGTGCGTGGGGCCGCGGCCCGCGCTGACCCAAAAAGCGCTGAAGGGGCTGGGACCTCATGCAGCACCGCGCTCTCCTGGCTTTATCTCTCTGCTCTGTCGTGGGCAGAGCTGCATTCACACTGACACCGTCTCATGTTCACTCTATAATCTGATTCTTTTTTTATATTAAGTCAACAGACTTTATGTAAAAGAAAATACATTTTTAAACAAAGTTGTTAAGGTCTGTCATTTGAATAGACTTTTACCAAATACATTTCTATTATTACACTTTTTCCCAAACTGAAGCTCTTGTAGTAACTTTTGCTGTGATATTAATGCACTGCTTACACGTCACAGACATGACACGTCTTGGTCAATGGTTCACTGAATGAAATTGTACCCCACACATCTGGCGGGCACCACACATGCTGCACTCACAGCGTAGCTATGGAGAGAGCGCACTAGAGGCAACAGAGGAATAACTAAGACTTCCCGTTAAGACCGAGGGGCAAGATCGCGCGGGTTGACTTTAGTGTGTCCCAAGGTTTGGACCAAGCCGTTTTGAAACCACACAGATATAATCAGTGAGCTGTTGTGCTTCTTTTTTTTTTTTTTAGATCTAATTGATTAGTTTGTCATTATCATTGATTATGATTGTGCTCATTTATTTTTGGCAGATTTAAACACAAAAAAATAAGTTGAGTTCTGCCATTGAAGTGCCCAAAATTTTTTTCTTATTTTTTTTCTCACTCATTTCTATTCTCTTGCTGTTTCGAAACTGGGTGAACAGTGAAACTGGTACCATCACATATCTAATGTGTCTTGGTGTTCCTTCAGTTGAGAAGGTCGGTGGAACATTCAGAAGCTGCTGTGGCCTGGATCATGATGGAAATGTAAGTTCTTCTGAACAAAGCTGACTCACCTTGCAGAGCCACAGTGAGGTGACCACTCCGGAGCAAACAGCAGACCTCAGACGCCTTCCTCAGACACAGCCTGCACAGGACATCATTTATAACTTAGAACAAGAAATGACATTCACATGATCAGACAGCAATTTACAACAACGTCTCATGACGTGTAGTACAGGTGTAGTGTAGTACCAGGTGTAGTGTAATACCAGGTGTAGTGTAGTACCAGGTGTAGTGTAGTACCAGGTGTAGTGTAGTGTAATACCAGGTGTAGTGTAGTACCGGGTGTAGTGTAATACCAGGTGTAGTGTAGTACCCAGGTGTAGTGTAGTGTAGTACCAGGTGTAGTGTAGTGCCAGATGTAGTGTAGTATCAGGTATACTGTAGTGCCAGATGTAGTGTAGTACCAGGTGTAGTGTAGTACCAGGTGTAGTGTAGTGTAATACCAGGTGTAGTGTAGTACCGGGTGTAGTGTAATACCAGGTGTAGTGTAGTACCCAGGTGTAGTGTAGTGTAGTACCAGGTGTAGTGTAGTACCGGGTGTAGTGTAATACCAGGTGTAGTGTAGTACCCAGGTGTAGTGTAGTGTAGTACCAGGTGTAGTGTAGTGCCAGATGTAGTGTAGTATCAGGTATACTGTAGTGCCAGATGTAGTGTAGTACCAGGTGTAGTGTAGTACCGGGTGTAGTGTAATACCAGGTGTAGTGTAGTACCGGGTGTAGTGTAATACCAGGTGTAGTGTAGTACCCAGGTGTAGTGTAGTGTAGTACCAGGTGTAGTGTAGTGCCAGATGTAGTGTAGTATCAGGTATACTGTAGTGCCAGATGTAGTGTAGTACCAGGTGTAGTGTAGTACCGGGTGTAGTGTAATACCAGGTGTAGTGTAGTACCAGGTGTAGTGTAGTACCCAGGTGTAGTGTAGTGTAATACCAGGTGTAGTGTAGTACCGGGTGTAGTGTAATACCAGGTGTAGTGTAGTACCCAGGTGTAGTGTAGTGTAGTACCAGGTGTAGTGTAGTACAAGGTGTAGTGTAGTACAAGGTGTAGTGTAGTACCAGGTGTAGTGTAGTACCAGGTGTAGTGTAAGTAAAGCTACGGTCACAATGACCCGTACGACCTCTCTGCGAACGATTTTTTTCTCATTTCCTACGTCATTCTTGAGGCGTTGTTACGAAAAAACAGCGCTCGCAGCTCGTTCGTAAGTTCGTAGACAGGTCTTGTTAAAGATTTTCTACGACCAGTCTACGAACACAGAGACTAAAGCCTGTACAATGTGCCTGAGCGGCAGAGTCAAAGTGGAGAGAGACGCGCTCTGGAGACTGCGCATCTCTTGAGGCGCAGTTTAGCCTGTACGAGGGATATGTATGAAAGCCCACGGGCCTGGAGCACGTGACGGAAACGCACCTAGCTTTAAACACGGAAAGGAACGGACAAGGAGCGCACGGAGGGGACCGGACAAGGCGCACGGAGACAGGACGGAGCGCGCAGGGGGCCCGGACCCATAGCGCGGGGACCAGACCCGGAGCGTGAAGGGATGAGATCGCTTGAAACATGGCCGGACCGGACCAGGAGCGCACGGAGAGGAACGGACCCGGAGCGTGCAGGAATATCGCTTGAAACACGGCCAGACCGGACCAGGAACGCGCGGGGAAACGCAAATCGCCCGGAGATGGACACAACCACGGGGAGGACACCTGTAACAGACGTAGACATTTGGACAACTTCTGCTCACTGGCGGTGGAATATTAAGTGCTTCAAACTTTTTATATGAACACAATGATGTCAGTAGATTAGTCTTCAGCATCCGTCTTCGCTTTGGGAGTTTTGGTGTCTCCTCTGCAATACGCAGGTAAGAAACAAAGCGGTTTTGATGTTTTTATGGAGGTTTGACTTTGTGAGTTTGTTGTGTTTCGAGTGAGAGAGACAAACGAGGGAACAGATTTCAGACAAAGCCTACAGAATATATTCATGAGCATATTTGTGTTTTGCTGGTGTGTAATTAGGTTATTGCTATTCCGGTACGGTTTACGAAAGGTTTAATAACTAGAAACAACTTGATAAAGGCTTGCGTTGGACGTAGGGACATCGCGCAGCTCCCGTGCGATACAAACCAGATGTAGGATTACCGTAAAGACGCATTAAGCAAGCTTTAGGGCACACGCAAGGATGTCGTACGGCCTCATTTCCCCAAGAATGTCGTGAGTTGTTGGTGAGAGCTGAAAGTCTGCCGTAAGAAGACTGTAGGAAAACAGTTTCCACTCCACGAGCCACGTACGAACTCAGATTTCGTACGACTTGTAAGATTTGTACGACCATTTTATTCGTACGGGTCATTGTGACCGTAGCTTAAGTAAGTAAGTAAGTAAAGCTTTATTTATAGAGCACCTTTCACAGATAAAAATCAAGTGCTTTACAGAATTCAGAATACATAGCACGATAAAAACATAATAGCAATATATAAATTCATACACACATACTATATATACATTTATATGTACAGTATGTACACACATACACCTATACATGTATACATTAACATACACATATACACGTACGTACATACGTAAACATATCCATATAAAAAGCTCAGCCAAAGGCTCGACTAAACAAAAGAGTCTTAAGCTGGGTTTTAAAAGAGTCAGCAGACTCTGCCATACGTAAGGCTATGGGCAGAGCATTCCATAGTTTAGGTGCTACAGCTTGAAAGGATAGATCACCTCGAGTTTTAAAAAGGGTCTTAGGGACCATTAAAAGGTCTTGACCAGAGGAGCGCAGGGCGCGACTGGCAGTATAGGGCCGTAATAAGTCAGTGATATACTGAGGAGCCTGTCCATTTAGAGCTCTATAGGTTATGACCAGGATTTTGAAATCAACACGAAATTTGATAGGAAGCCAATGTAGTGAATACAAGATTGGAGTTATGTGTGTCCTTTTATTAGAACTTGTTAAAAATCTTGCCGCAGCGTTTTGTACTAATTGTAAACGTTTAAGTGAGGCTTTGTTAAAACAAGTAAAAAGGGAATTACAAAAGTCTAAGCGACTAGAAATAAAAGAATGAACAATTATTTCAAGATCTGATTTAGATAAAATAGACCTCAGTTTAGAAATGTTGCGTAAATGATAAAAACAATTTTGACCACATAGCTACAGTGACCTTCTAACGACATTGATTTGTCCAGCAACACCCCCAGATTTCTGACACTTAGTACCAGGTGTAGTGTAGTACCAGGTGTAGTGTAGTACCAGTTGTAGTGTAGTACCAGGTGTAGTGTAGTACCAGTTGTAGTGTAGTACCAGGTGTAGTGTAGTACCAGGTCTAGTGTAGTACGAGGTGTAGTGTAGTACCAGTTGTAGTGTAGTACCAGGTCTAGTGTAGTACGAGGTGTAGTGTAGTACCAGGTGTAGTGTAGTACCAGTTGTAGTGTAGTACCAGGTCTAGTGTAGTACGAGGTGTAGTGTAGTACCAGTTGTAGTGTAGTACCAGGTCTAGTGTAGTACGAGGTGTAGTGTAGTACCAGGTGTAGTGTAGTACCAGGTGTAGTGTAGTACCAGGTCTAGTGCATACCAGGTGTAGTGTAGTACCAGGTGTAGTGTAGTACCAGGTCTAGTGTAATACCAGGTGTAGTGTAGTACCAGGTCTAGTGTAGTGCCAGTTGTAGTGTAGTACCAGGTGTAGTGTAGTACCAGGTCTAGTGTAGTACCAGGTGTAGTGTAGTACCAGGTCTAGTGTAGTACCAGGTGTAGAGTAGTATTAGGTGCAGTGTAGTATTAGATGCAGTGTAGTGCAGTGCCAGATGTAGTTCAGTACCTGGTGTAGTGGAGCCAGTGAGTGCTCTCCAGAGTGGACAACCATTTATCATCAGGCACAGACAGAGAGCTGGACACATCTGCAGCACAGAACACAAAAGGTCGTAATACATCAGTTAATCACATCACAGTTTTATGTTCATCCTTTACATGAAAAAACTGCATGAAATCTTGACACATAATGAACAATGAAACGTTTTTTTTTTAACAGAATATGTCCGTATAGAACAGAGATCACCAATTGGATTTTCCAGGAGTCCATATTTTTGGAGGACTAATGAACCACGCCACAATCACACCGGGCAATTCAATACCAGAAGTCAAGATACTACGGTACTTTAAGGGAAATAAAAGCAAACACAACAAATTTGCTCTGCCACATTATTACTAGAAACATAACTAAAGCAAGACAAAAAACAAGACTTAAACTCAGGTAGGGCCCAACCACCCTGTGGAGGAAATTTATTTTGACTGCTTGTATGTGGCCATACTTGCTTGTCAAAGCCTGATTATGTCAGATCTCAAAAGCTAAGCAAGAAAGGTTCTGGTTAGTACTTGGATGGGAGACCGTTAGAAACCAGGTGCCACAGTGGGACGACAGGAGATTGTCATTGTGTCCTTGGGCAAGACACTTAAACCCACACTGCCTCAGTATCTGTGTACACTGGGTGAGTGGATGCTAGATTGTAAAGCGCTTTGAGTGCCTGGAAAGGTAGAAAAGTGCTATATAATCAGACCATTTACCATTTGTATTGTATCCCCACAATGGTTCGATATTGCGTCCATGTCACTGCTGATGCTTCATCGATTCTCCTGCCAATCTTATATTCTATTCTTCCCCCATTGCTTGAACAAGACCTCTAGTCTAGATACATGAATTCTTCCACTTGGGACAAGGATTTTGGACCCACCTGGAGAGGCAAACCACCCTTTTTTCAACTATGGCCTTGGATTTGGAAGAGCTGATTTTCATCCCAGCCACTTCAAACTTGGCTGCAAACCGCCCCAGTGCATGCTGCAAGCCTAAATTGATGAAACATAATGACATCATCATCTGCAAACATCCTCATATCCAAACCGGACACCCTCTGGTCCCTGACTGCCTTGAAATTCTGTCCATGAAAACAACTAACAGAACCGGTGACAAAGAGTCAAAGCATGAACTCCTATGATCTCTTGAGCACCTGATGGAGAGTACAGAGCTGTTCCACGACTGGGACAAAAACCACACTGCTCATGAATGTGAGGTTTGACTGTTGGTCAGATTCTCGTCTCCAGAATCCTGACGTTGACATTACTGGTGATGTAATTCCCTTGTAATTGGAACACACTGTCCCAACTTGCCACACAATGTTGTCCAACAGTCCTGCTATAAATCATGAATTTACAGCTTACAGACGTCCCTAGGTAAATATTATGTTGTCCGAATAGTACTTTAAACAAGACAAGACTAAATCAGGCCATCAAAATACAGTATATAGAAATTGCAATATTGTATCTGGCCCTTTGGATTGTGTATCTCCCAAAAATGCATAATATCCCAGTCGTATTATCTATGAAATGATAAGGTCTGAAGCAGTGACTCGTGATTAAAAATAGTCTGTATTTTTTATGGCGTTATGTATTTTGACACATTTATGATTGTGAAAGCACAGAGCAGAAGGTGTGGCTGACCTCCCAGGCACAGGGTCCTCAGGCGGCTGTGGGCCAGCAGGATGTCCAGAGGTGAAGGCAACTCCTCTCCCAGCTCCACCACCACACACAGGGACGAGTGACCACCAAACAGGATCAGTTCCAGGTTTCTGCAACACATCACACTCAAGATCCACACAGTCACCAAGTCCCAGAGTACTTGAGTCCAGGAACCACTGAGTCACTGAGTCCCAGAGTACCTGAGTCCAAAAACCACAAAGTCCCAGAGTACCTGAGTCCAAAAACCACAAAGTCACAGAGTACCTAGTGAAGGAACCGTAGAGTCACTGAGTCCCAGAGTACCTAAGTGAAGGAACCATAGAGTCACTGAGTCCCAGAGTAACTGTAAAGCTAAAGCAGGCTGTACCGAACGTCGTCTTTCTCGTGATATATGTTGTTCTGAAAGCTGGACATGCGCAGGAGATCAGCTCCACGAGGATGTCTCCAGCTCCAGCGCTGCAGGGAGACACAACAGTTAGTCACAGAAACACATTAAAGGAACCAGAGAAAGCACTGACCGGAATACGCCCCTCACTGAAGTGGGCAAAGCTTTTCTTCAGCTCTGTGTCCAGAACCCTCTGAGGCACCACCACAAAGCGAGGCAAGCTGCACCACACAGACACACACATATGTACGTATACACAACAGCATAACAGTGCTTACAAACTTACCTTGTGGCCATCTCAAAGCGCTCATTGACTGCACTGACCCTCCAGCCCACAGCTCCACAGCGCTCCAGCTCCTGCTCCCAGTCCTGAGCCGACTCAAACCAGTTCATGTGAGGATCTCTGCTGCGATTACTCAAGAACTGCTTCATCTCTGCACATCACAAAAGTGACTCACTGTTACTTATGTCTGCAAGCTTAGAGCGCAAGTATGAACTACGTCTGTCAGCTCACAGCACAGACATGACTACGTCTGTCAGCTCACAGCACGGACATGACTACGTCTGTCAGCTCACAGCACGACATGAACTACGTCTGTCAGCTCACAGCACCGACCTGAGCTACGTCTGTCAGCTCACAGCACAGACATGAACTACGTCTGTCAGCTCACAGCACAGACATGACTACGTCTGTCAGCTCACAGCACAGACATGAACTACGTCTGTCGTCTGTCAGCTCACAGCACAGACATGACTACGTCTGTCAGCTCACAGCACAGACATGAGCTACGTCTGTCAGCTCACAGCACACACATGAGCTACGTCTGTCAGCTCACAGCACAGACATGAACTACGTCTGTCAGCTCACAGCACCGACATGAGCTACGTCTGTCAGCTCACAGCACAGACATGAACTACGTCTGCGCTCCACAGCTCACAGCACAGACAGAACTACGTCTGTCAGCTCACAGCACAGACATGAACTACGTCTGTCAGCTCACAGCACAGACAAGAACTACGTCTGTCAGCTCACAGCACAGACAAGAACTACGTCTGTCAGCTCACAGCACAGACATGAACTACGTCTGTCGTCTGTCAGCTCACAGCACGGACATGAACTACGTCTGTCAGCTCACAGCACAGACATGAACTACGTCTGTCAGCTCACAGCACGACATGAACTACGTCTGTCAGCTCACAGCACGGACATGAACTACGTCTGTCAGCTCACAGCACGGACATGAACTACGTCTGTCAGCTCACAGCACGGACATGAACTACGTCTGTCAGCTCACAGCACGGACATGAACTACGTCTGTCAGCTCACAGCACGGACATGAGCTACGTCTGTCAGCTCACAGCACGGACATGAACTACGTCTGTCAGCTCACAGACGACATGAACTACGTCTGTCAGCTCACAGCACAGACATGAACTACGTCTGTCAGCTCACAGCACCGACATGAGCTACGTCTGTCAGCTCACAGCACCGACATGAACTACGTCTGTCAGCTCACAGCACCGACATGAACTACGTCTGTCAGCTCACAGCACCGACATGAACTACGTCTGTCAGCTCACAGCACGACATGAGCTACGTCTGTCAGCTCACAGCACAGACATGAACTACGTCTGTCAGCTCACAGCACCGACATGAACTACGTCTGTCAGCTCGGAGCACGGACATGAGCTACGTCTGCCAGCTCACAGCACCGCATGAACTACGTCTGTCAGCTCACAGCACAGACATGAGCTACGTCTGTCAGCTCACAGCACAGACATGAACTACGTCTGTCAGCTCACAGCACCGACATGAACTACGTCTGTCAGCTCGGAGCACGGACATGAGCTACGTCGCCAGCTCACAGCACGGACATGAACTACGTCTGTCAGCTCACAGCACGACATGAACTACGTCTGTCAGCTCACAGCACGACAGAATACGTCTTCACTCACAGCACCGACATGAACTACGTCTGTCAGCTCACAGCACGACATGAACTACGTCTGTCAGCTCACAGCACAACATGAGCACGTCTGTCAGCTCACAGCACCGCATGAACTACGTCTGTCAGCTCACAGCACCAACATGAGCTACGTCTGTCAGCTCACAGCACAGACATGAGCTACGTCTTTCAGCTCACAGCACCGACATGAGCTACGTCTTTCAGCTCACAGCACAGACATGAGCTACGTCTTTCAGCTCACAGCACCGACATGAACTACGTCTGTCAGCTCACAGCACCAACATGAACTACGTCTGTCAGCTCACAGCACAGACAAGAACTACGTCTGTCAGCTCACAGCACCGACATGAGCTACGTCTGTCAGCTCACAGCACCGACATAACTACGTCTGTCAGCTCACAGCACAACATGAACTACGTCTGTCAGCTCACAGCACCGACATGAGCTACGTCTGTCAGCTCACAGCACAGACATGGACTACGTCTGTCAGGTGAGTAAGCGTGAGTGGTGGTGGGAGTTTAACTACTTTTGGTTAAACCTTTTGGCCCCCTGGTGTTGTAAAAAGGGATAATTTGTCATTTAAATGTGTAAATTAAGCATGTAATGTATGGCTTGTTTGTTTTCCAACTTGGCTATTTTGCTCTGTCTGGTCTGGTCCAGATGAACTAAGGGTTGTAATTAATTTAGGATACAGTCCTACATATTAAAGACTTTCCCAAATCTTTTTGTATTTAATGTGCATTATCCTTTCATTAGATGATAAACAACAAAGCTGAGACAAACATTTGGAGAATGTACGTACCAACACTGCCCAGCGCTGCGTTCTGGAAGGACAGGACTGACCCGGGCTTCAGCGGCTGGTAGGTCTTGGCGATGGTGTAGGTCATCTGCGTAAACACCACAGTCACAGAGCTGTTCACAAACCTCATGGACAGCAGCAAAAGAGTCATAAAAAGTAGACTTGTTAGCATGTTCTTTTAATATCTGCAACATTATTTGGATGACACAAATTGAACAACATCTCTATGTCTATTTACTGTAATTAAATACAAAGTAATGTTACCTGAAGGACGTGATGGGACTGACATTGACTGACCTGGAGGACCTGAGTGTCGGGGGTGAGTCGGTCGAACAGCAGACACACCACACGCATGTCTCTGCAGTACAGCAGCAGCTCCTCTGGGGTGAACTTCAGAGACGACGAGGCGGTCACCAGCTTAGTCCGATTTGGCCCCACTAGAAGAGGGACGGGGTACAGGAAAGAAGGTGTAACAGGGTGACAGTTAAACCTATTCACATATACCACACACAATCCTGCGGTTTTCTGTGTCCAGCACCTGGATCTGAATGCACTAGCTGGTCCTTCCATAAGTTTGTTTGAACTTATGGGCCTAGCTTCGCCTGATGTAGTGAATAAGAGGAGAGAGAGACTGGACTTACTTCTGCTCCACAACGTACTGAGCAATCCGACTAGTTTATTAGTTTGATGCAGATGAAACAAAGGAGCTGATCTGGTCATCTGTCATTTAGACCAAAATCTAACTTCGCTCGTTGATTCTGCAGAAATCTGCAATGTTTTTCAGTTCCACATGATATTTTTTCCATGTTTTTTTTGTCACACGTAGCCATGTTGGTTTTCATACGAGACACGACTGGCTAGTAAATCTGTTAATCATGCCCACTGAAATACGAATATAGACCATATTTATTTAAACATTATACATTCATACATTTGAAATGTAGCACAAAGTGTTTTGTACATAATTAGCAACAAGACCCCCCCCCCACACACACACACACACACCTCACGTCGGCTGGTCCACCTGAAAACCTGAGGCCATGGAAACTGAGAGAGGTCTCATGAGTTTTAGTTTGAAACAGGACCTGACGATCCCTGAAGGCTCATATGATAAAAAAAAAAAATAAATTACATAAATAAGATGAAGATCGCTAAGAGCTTTGTAAACCGATAAAAGTACTTTGAAATCTCTTCTGAAGCTCACAGGACCAGTGCAGAGACTTGAGGACTGGTCCTCGTCACAAGTTGTAGCTAGAGGTGAGGTTTTGATTGGTTGGGCATGACGTTCACATTTAAGTTGAAAACAACTTAAGATTAATCTTACGACCATCTGATGCACTCGCTTCTGTCATTTTCTAGATGGGCTGATGCACTTTTGGTTGGCCAGCATCGGGCCCCAGCACCAGCCTCACCCATGTCCGGGCACATTTAAGCTAACCCTAAAATCAAAGTCTTAGGTTCTGATTTGTGCTCCGTGTCAGTGTTGAACTAAATATAAAGTCATTTATTGAAATAATTCATAATAATCATTTAAATATTCAACTTTCATAATAATAAAAAAAGGTTAACAAAGGCTCAACAAATATAAATAAAACCAAAATTGTGTTCCTAACTGAAATCAAATAATTAAAATCTGACCTATAGCCAAACATGAACAGAGATATTGAAATGATAAAGGGCAAGCCACTAAGAATAAACCAAGACATACTCATTTAAGCAAAGTAGATTTTAAAGGAAATTATAATAAGTAAACTCAATATAATAACAGAGATACAAAAACAAAAAAAAACTAAATGTACAAAGATAAACAGAGGTGGGCTTTTTAGTAGCCTCCAGCTCCCTCGTGTGGTCAGTGTGGAGAGGTGACCCAGGCAAGGCTCCACTTCAGAACCTTGTACCAACCTTATTATTAAAAGGTCTATTGTTTCTTTTAACATGTAGCTACTGGCCTCAATCACTCTGGTGTAGCTGCACTGAGCCTGTACTAAAGTGCTTTGCCAAAGTCTCTTTTTCTATGTCAAAGCATGGTTAATCATAATTGACTGTAAAAAAAACAGTTTTTAATTGCAATGCACCAGAGCACTTGACTTTGCTTTCTCAATAATTAAACAAATAGTTTTAAATGTTTTACCTCGCCATCTGTGTTGTTCACTCATCTAATGTGTTCTGAGTCTGCAAATGATTCACTGTGATGTGTTTTTACCACTTTTAGTAGGAAACAGGAGTTTTGCCGTATCGGTATGCTAACAGTTAGTCGATGCTAACAAGAGATGCAAAAGGGACCAGTGTTGAGCAAGTTCCTTAAAAAAGTGATTAGTCATAGTTTCCTATAATTTCTTCAAAAATGTTCTTGAGTTAAGAGTCTTTCACACCAAGCTGAGGGTCGCCCGTGTGAACTTTTGCTGATAAGTGTTACGTGTGTATGGTATGAGACTGTTGGGAGCTCTTGTGCAGCTGTCTGATTGGCCCCTGGCTACAGGTGAACCAACATATCAGTGCGCTCGAAAACCAAAATGACAAAAAAGGAAAAACAGTATTTAGGTGAGCATGCTGTTTGCACAAATTCAAACGGAAGTGTAGAGGTGTATGGCTACTATTTTAACAAAGGGAAACAGGCTGGACTGCAGCGAGAAACACAAGTTCAGCTCAATCTTTTGGAACCAGGGCATGACTTGTAACTTCTGTATTCTCCGCCACAGTTTTTTACAGCTACTTGTGCCCAACTTATGTTTTGTCATTTTCTTCAAGCATTACGTCCAGCACAAAAAGACTTGAACAGACGCTGTGTAGCCTAACCCTGGGCTTGTGTGGTGAGAATAACTGCATTATTTACTGATGAAAGTAACTCATCACCAGGCAAAGTTACTATTGAATTACACACAGAAACCTAAAATATCTTTAACAACAATAATATCTATCTTCTATTCTCCAACAGTGAAAACGAGACAATCTACAATGATTGGTAGTCACACACACTGGATGGGTCTGGAGCAGAAGCATATGAAGCTTTTAGTTTGTAGATCTCATATTTGTCTTCTAGATTTTCTTTTACTTAAATGAAGGTCTTCAACCACAGCATATTTTTATCTTAGTAAAAAAGCAACTTACCCACAACCACTTTCTCTATGGAAGCTAGAGCCACGTCATGATCCCCCAGAAGCACAGGGTCTGCATTGTCCTAAAAGCACAAAATGGACTCATGAGTGTTACTCATGAGTAACAATTTACTCTAATACTTTGGACAGTTTGCACATTTACAGATTTAAACTGTTTTTAGCCGTAAAATGAAATCTTCCAATGTGACAGGAAATCAAAGTGAGTTGTATTTACTAAGTAAGTTAGCTTTATTTGTATAGAACTTTTCACAGTCACAAAGTGCTTCACAGTGAGACCCCCTCCCACTGCACACTACAGGAGTTTTGGCTCTGTTTTAAGCCGGATGTTCCCTCTACAAGTTCAGCTAGGCGAGGCCAGAGTAAGGATGTTTGTTAGAGATTTTTTGTTTTTCTCTTTATGTCTGTGCATCACCGCAATTATTTGTCAGGAGCATCACCGTGAGGTTCACATGCTGCACAAGCATGTGCACATAAAATACAGAAGAAACATCGCTTCATCATCTGTAACTAAATGTAACGCTTTGTGCACGTTCTCCAAGTGAGAGATTCTTTTTCTCCTTAAATGATGTGAAAAGCACTGACTTTAGCCTACTATAACATGGCCAACATAGAGTTTGTTGGAACTTTTCATTTGACGCCCACAAAGCGTCAGTGTAACAGCTCCTCTGCTCTCCTGTGACGTTTATAAACCACTCGTATTTCATTGTTCACTTATAACCGTGCACATGAAAGGAAACACTCTGTTCTCTGCTTAGTTGTCTCTGTTCTTCCTGCACATGATGCAACTGTGAAATAAATAATCGTTGTAAATGTCCTTATGTCTGGGATCTTTTCTTTTTGTGGTGCGTCAAAAAGTTGCAAAAGATCCTAAACTGCTCTGGTGTGCAGCCAGCCTTTTTGACAGGCTGAGCAGAGATGATTCGCCTAAACACCTGGCACCTTAACCAGGACCACCACAAGTGTTCCATAACCTACATGTTATTGGTTGGTGGGGAAAAACATATTATAAATGTATTTGTCAATCTGTTCCACCATGTCCCCTAGCTTGTCCCCAAACAGTTTATTGATAGAAGAAAACAGAAAACACGTTTTGGAGCAAAGTTGATTATTTTTTAAGCTTATTTTTGGCTTTCCTAACCGAAGATGTTTCTGTTATTTTTGACTAATGATTATTTCAGTGTTTTATTTCCTAACATTTCTGCTTTGTGAAGTCCTCTTGTTTGGGACAGTGATGTTTGGGACAGTGATGTTGGGGACAGTGATGTTTGGGACAGTGATGTTTGGGGACAGTGATGTTGGGGACGGATGTTGGGGGACAGTGATGTTGGGACAGTGATGTTGGGGACAGTGATGTTGGGACAGTGATGTTGGGGACAGTGATGTTTGGGACAGTGATGTTGGGACAGTGATGTTGGGGAAGTGATGTGGGGGGGTTGGGACAGTGATGTTTGGGACAGTGATGTTTGGGACAGTGATGTTTGGGATGATGTTGACGTATGGGGACAGTGATGTTGGGGACAGTGATGTTGGGACAGTGATGTTGGGACAGTGATGTTGGGGACAGTGATGTTGGGGACAGTGATGTTTGGGACAGTGATGTTGGGACAGTGATGTTTGGGGACAGTGATGTTGGGACAGTGATGTTGGGGACAGTGATGTTGGGACAGTGATGTTGGGGACAGTGATGTTTGGGACAGTGATGTTGGGAAGGAATGTTTGGGGACAGTGATGTTGGGGACAGTGATGTTGGGGACAGTGGGACAGTGATGGGGACAGTGATGTTTGGGGACAGTGATGTTGGGACAGTGATTTGGGGACAGTGATGTTGGGGACAGTGATGTTGGGGACAGTGATGTTTGGGACAGTGATGTTGGGGACAGTGATGTTGGGGAACAGTGATGTTGGGACAGTGATGTTGGGGACAGTGATGTTGGGACAGTGATGTTGGGGACAGTGATGTTTTGGGACAGTGATGTTTGGGGACAGTGAGTTGGGGACAGTGGATGTTTGGGGACAGTGATGTTGGGACAGTGATGTTGGGGACAGTGATGTTGGGGACAGTGATGTTGGGACAGTGATGTTGGGGACAGTGATGTTGGAGGACAGTGATGTTGGGACAGTGATGTTGGGACAGTGATGTTGGGGACAGTGATGTTGGGGACAGTGATGTTGGGGACAGTGATGTTTGGGACAGTGATGTTTGGGACAGTGATGTTTGGGGACAGTGATGTTTGGGGGACAGTGATTTGTTGGGGACAGTGATGTTGGACAGTGATGTTGGGGACAGGATGTTGGGACAGGATGTTGGGACAGTGATGTTGGGGACAGTGATGTTGGGGACAGTGATGTTTTTTTTGGGACAGTGATGTTGGACAGTGATTTGGACAGTGATGTTGGGACAGTGATGTTGGGACAGTGATGTTTGGGGACAGTGATGTTGGGGGATTTACAGTGGATGTTGGGGACAGTGATGTTTGGGGACAGTGATGTTTGGGACAGTGATGTTGGGGACAGTGATGTTGGGGACAGTGATGTTTTGGACAGTGATGTTGGGGGGGGGACAGTGATGTTGGGACAGTGATGGGGTGTTGGGGACAGTGATGTTGGGACAGTGAGTTGGGACAGTGATGTTTGGTGACAGTGATGTTTGGGGACAGTGATGTTTGGGACAGTGATGTTGGGGACGTGTGGGACAGTGATGTTGGGGACAGTGATGACATGACCTGATGTACGGGGCACTTACTGGTGGATTGGGACTGTCCTGGGGCACAAAGGCCACTCTGAAGTGAGTGCAGAACAGTGTCCCGGACAGCCAGCCGCGGCCCTCTCTGGATGTGAGCTTCTTCCGAACCATAAGAACCCTCTGGAGGACACATTCTCCTGTGGACATGTGGGACAAAAGGACAGTCAGTGTAGAGCAGTAAAAGAAGAAAAAATGAGGGTTCTGTTTTCCTGCTGATGTTGAGAGAGACATCTGCTTTCATACCAGGACGGTCCAAATACACCAGCTACTCCTGCTTTGTCCGCCCAGTCATTTCACACATATTGTTTACGTTTGTTTGTTTTTTTAATCGCTTTGGCACATTTTTTGAAATTGTCATAAATATGGCAAAACCTCTACATATTCAGTCTAAACATTTAAGAAAGATTGCACATGTACACTTTTTGTGCAAAACTCCTGACACCTTTGTGAAAATAACACTTTGTGGTTAAAATGAGAAACACTCATCTCTAAACTGAACTTTATGTGTAAATATTTCACTCATGTAAAAACTACACTTTGTTGTTTGAACATGAAACAAAAGCAACACATGAATTAACCACCTAAACACTGTTTGGAATTTATTTCAACATGATATCTCTTTATTTTCTGAATATTTTGGAAATTAAAGAGATTGTTAAACAAGAACATGGTCAAATAAAATACAAAACTTCGACGAGCTAAAAGTGTGTTCCTGTCTGATCTTGGCCACAGTGAAGTGTCTGACACTGGGCTAAATCTTCTGTCTCTGTGTCCATGTCCTCTTCCTCACACTTCTTCTTGTCTGGTTTGATTCTCTAAAACAAATGTAACTCTATTTGTCCTAATAGAGTTGTGTTCATGGGACAGATTTATTTGTCAGAAGAGTCACAGCTCATGTGTTCATTGTTCAGGTGATTGAACCAAGAAACATCACTTTGGAGCAAAAGTGTGAGTTATAAAAACATAGTTTAAGGTTTGTGTAAGGTATGTGTAAGGTTTTACAAAACACTGTGTGAGGAGTTCAGCAGAGAGAGTGAAGACAGACATGGTGTTACTGTTGTAGTAAAGTAGAATGTGTTTTACATCCTGGATGTTAAGTTTTGAAATGTGTTCAATTCTCTTGACTTTGGAGCCAAAGCGATTGAAAAAAACTGTATTTTGTGTTGTTAGTAACCAACTTGTATAAATGTAGATCAGCAATATACACGTTGCCCATTATAAAATAGATAAAAAAATAAGCTCCGCCTCTTCATAGTCCAGAGGCTGCAGACCAGAAGCACAGATTCTGCCGAAGCTATAAACTTAGAAACCCACCATGTAACTGTTTGACTTCAATAAAAACATGTTTTTGTAATTTAGACGTATTTGTTTCACTAAATAATTAACAAAAAACGTGTCTTTATCATTTTTTATGAAAAAGTTCATATAATTCCTGCCTGTCCTCCCTGATCTCTACTGTCACTGCCATCTCTTCACTATTGTACGAGCCATTCCAGGTCGGCTTCATTCATTTCTTTATTCATATTTTTGCTCATTACCATTGTACATAAACAAAGTCACTCATGACAGAAGAAGATGCTTTGGAAAAAAATAAGAACTCCTTTCAAACTAGCACCGATTTTACACATACTTTTCTTATTTTCAGTTTGGAGCAATGACACAAACTCATATCTGGACGGATGCTCTGAATCAAAGTTTGGGAAAGATTTTTCTCTTAAACCACGTCGCTACTTGTACAATCAAAAAGAACATGAGATTCATCTGCCACGATTCATGATATAACTGACTCTTAAACGTCTTTCAAGACCCTTGTCTCTGCAGTGACCTTAGAGATCCTGCTGTTATTAGTCCTGAAGTTACAAATGGCCTGTCTGTATTTGAGATTTTCACAAAATAAATATCTTTCAAATGTATATTCCTTTTTAATCTCAACATAAACATCACATGAGGTCATTTCCCGGATCTCACTTTGCCACTTTTGTATCTGTTGGTCTTTTAGAATGCGTTCCACTGTGAGTTTGAGCCACTGGACCAAACATGGACATACCACAGTCATCCAGGATGTTCTTCACCTGCTGAAGCCTTAGACACAGACATGTGGACAAGGTGTTTGTACATTTGTTTGCCATTTGCTGTCTGTACATTGCAACCAATCATACTCTTTTTAACGTTTATATTGACAGCGAATTGCCTTAGTTCACTGTTATAATATGTGGACATTTTTACTTTCAAAATACTTTCTAGAACATCACATTTTTCAAATCCCCACACCTCACAGGCATAACGAGCATGACTAATTTATCTAACAAATCCGGGGTAACATGAAACCGCTTTAATCAGAATGACCAGTGACCTCCTCAAAGAGCTCCTCTCCATTCTCATCCTTCCAGACTTGACAGTATTCTATTGGCATACCTCATACGCCCCGGCTCTGGCTCTCTTTCTAACCGTTCTCAAACACTTTCAACTCAATTCATCTCAACCTCCCTCTGTTTTCTCTGGGGTACCACAAGGCTCTGTCTGTGGCCCATTATTATTTATTATGTAATGGTTACAACTTCAAAAAATGCATTTATTTCTACTGTTCTGCAGACGATGCTCAGATATATATCTCTTCTACGACTGATGAAAAATACAAATCATAGTTTTCATCTAATCAATAACAATAAGACTGAAGTCCTATAGGAACAAAGTCAGCCCAGTGTTTCATAGATACCTCCCTCAGTTTGTTTTTTTTTTTTGTTCCTCCCTTCAAGTAAAAAGCTCAGGGGTCATCTTGGACAGTACACAGTCTTTTCAATCTCACATCAACAGAATTACTAATTACTAATGTGACGACATATTAGAACAACTAGCTTTACACACAATCTTAACTGATTCTAGTCCAATACTGCAGACACATAACACATACGACACATGGACAGTTCTAAAAACAGAGACACACAAACAGAAGGCCTTTTGGGTCATAAAATACAACACATGAACTCTGAGTCAACAACAAAGCAAACACAATCTCTGCAATAAAAAGCATGTTAACACGACTGAACCAGGATTATACAAAGGAATTTTGACCTGAAGAAACAAGCTGGAGAGTTATCACTGTGTGAAAACAAAAGTTGTGCTGCTAATTCAACATTTGTGACCCTACGACCCTTAAAAGTTACATTCGGGTGAAAAAACAGCAAGAAAAAGTCAGTCTCAAGCTTCAGGAGCAGACTGGTTCAGACCTGGTCCAAACAGCTGCTCTCGTTCCATTTCGTTGTTTTATTTAAAGTTTCCCCAGCTAAGCAGATGGAGAGTGGCTCTTTCTGCATGGAGCATGTGCAGTAGAGTGGAAAGTGTCACTCAGACACTGTGTTGGATGGTGGGCCAGTTTGCCCATTAGTAATCTTGACTCACTTTCTGCATTCAAAAGTAAGATCAAGAAACATGTTAGCTTCCGGTCGCTAACTCCCCATTGCAGCCGCCTTTTCTGTGCTTGTTTTCATTGTTGTTAATTGTGTGCTTTTCATTGTTTGTAACGTGTCTATGTCAGCCTGATTCAAAGTGTTCTTGTCTTTTACATCTCTGTTTGGTTTGGCTATCTGACAGTGGCCAATAAGAACAAGCTGAACAGAATAGTTAAGAATGCTGGGAAGATAATCGGCAAAGACCAGGCAAAGATTGAGCTTCTTTACCAGTCAGCTGTGCTCAGGATGAACATGTCTATCACCAGAGATGTTGAGCATCCTCTAAGTGAAGAGTTTAGGCTGATGCCCTCAGGGCGCAGATATAGAATGCCTCTGGCAACAAAAAAGGTGTTCAAAGGTTCATTTGTGCCAAATGCTGTCAGTTTGTTAAATAGACACTGATGGAATGGTGTATGTGCAGCACACGTCTTCTTTTAATCTGTATTTATTGTATTTATTGGCAGAAAGCCTGATGAACTGTCTGACTGTCTGTGTATGTGATGGTGAACCAAAGACAAATTTCCACTTTGGTGGACAATAAAGTTAAAGTTAAAGTTTGAGTGTCCAAAAAGTTGACTTTAAGCAAAAAAAATAAAAATGAAAATAATAAAAAGCTCTACTGTGCCACAGTGAGAATTCCAGTGCTACGTGCCCTGCATTATGTTTGCACATCTGCACACAGTTCACTGGGTTACATCACTACACTTGAATCAAAGCGCTAAATGTATTGACATGCCAAAGCTTAACATTGGAGCAAAACCATTTAGTTTGTTGGATTAAAGAACAAAATGATCTTGATGTTGTGAATTTTAACATTTTTGGACACAATAAAACGTCTGATTTCCCTTATTCAGCAGATAAACTGTGGGGAAAGAATAGTGTTGCCAGCTTTATGAACTTTGGAGCAGACTTTAACCGTCACAGTCAGATTTGAACATATCATGCACAGAATTTGACAAGAGCCACCACCATCATCTCACCTCTGTCACGCTTTCTCTCTGGAACTGGTCAGAAAAGTTTGTTGGGACATTCAGCTGTTTGGCCAACATCAGTACAATGAACTAAAGCAAAATAACTCTCACACAAAGAACCACACAAGCCGAAGATACAGTATGAAGGCACTGACACAGTGAACCACAGGTAATTACCACATCCAAAAAGCTTCAAAGATGCAGATCTCAAGAGTAACAATGTCAGCACTCTCGACAAGATGTTACTTGAAGGTGTTACTTCGTTTCATGAGGTTCTTGAATCTGTTTTGAGCATTATATCTGTGTAACACACAGCTGATCATTGTTTAATCCTTTGCCACAGCAGTACTCCTCATATGACCTAAAATTGGACCAGTTGTTCCTTCCTAATTGGTTGTTGACTTTTATGAGTCACAAAATATTTAAACTTTGCTCCTTAAATTGTAATATAATTACAAATTTTGTTAGTATTACTCATTCTAATTTTAAAGTTTCACTTTTGGGTTTCAAGCTGCCGGACATACTTCTTTTATATGCTTTACTGTAAATATTGCACTTTGGACTGAGTTGTCATGTAAAAGAATTGTTACTCCGACACAGTGGGATAAACATCTTGCTAAAGCGCACATAGCAGTGTTGGCGGACGTTTTTGGGCTGCTGTGGATCTGCTCACACCTCCACAGACATCACACTCCAGCACCCGGCAACAGGTTTCCATGGCAACAGCATCCGCCAACACACTTATGCTAACATTAGACCGCTCAGCACATCTATGCCTTTGCCTGTAAGGACTCCAATCTTTGCAAACTGTGGGACTTCACTTCTAAAGTGGAATAATAAATATGATCTAACACACAAGTGAGGTATTTTCTTACATAAGTCCAGCAAAATAAAACTTGTTTAACAAGTTTAACAACAAATCCATTCTCTACCGTTTGATCCCTTTAAGGGTCATGGGTGACTTTAGGCTCTAGGCGGCTGAACACACTGGACAGTGGTCACCTCGTCACAGGGTTAGATACCTTCACCCAATAAACCTAAACATGTGTTTTTGAAGGTGAGAGGCGGGACTACCTGGAGAGAACCCATGGTAACACAAAGAGAACATGCAAACTCCACCCAGAGACATTGTGAGACGTTGACTTGGCTTGACCCGGGAGTCATCATCATCATCATCATCATCATCATCATCATCATCATCACTGGGACAGGCTCCAGTCACTGGCCAATCTTGACAAGAAAAGCGCTGTTACGTTATAGCTGCATGATGCAGGTGAAAGAAATCAAATTAAATTAATTAAACTTAACCTTTTGTAACAACATTTAAACAATACTCATTTGTTTTCTTCAGTGAACATGTTCCTTTTACATTAAATTGGGAACATTTATATTATTCTTTTCTCTACATAGCATCACAATTCTCAACACTTGGGCGGACAGGATTTGTTTTATTACCACCACACTAACGTCTACTACAGGCTCTGTTAACACTGTAGGTTCTGGTGAACTTAAAGTGCCCTCCCAAAGCCTAACTCCGCCCTCAAGCAAAATCTGAAAAATGGGCCCAAAGTGGGCAGTGCCTGGAGGACTCAAAAGGCGAGGCCAGATGAGGGGGGTGCGTGGGAGAACACGGGGGTAGTAGGCGGTGCCAGGACTATTGGGACCGCCTGGATCTTCCAACACAACAATGAACAGTGACAGTAATGTGAGCTTGCGTGCTAGCTTTGCCACAGAGCGATCAATCGCTTCAACACAAGAGGAGCACACAGCAGAGCCAAGCAGCTGCTCCACGCTGCTCCAGGCTGCTCCACGCTGCTCCAAGCTGCTCCAGACTACTCTAGGCTGCTCCAGACTGCTCCAGACTGCTCCACGCTGCTCTAGGCTGCTCCACGCTGCTCCAGACTTCTTTAGACTGCTCCAGACTGCTCCGGACTGCTTCACGCTGCTCCAGACTTCTTTAGATTGATCCAGACTGCTCCAGGCTGTTCCAGACTGCTTCACGCTGCTCCAGACTTCTTTAGATTGATCCAGACTGCTCCAGACTGCTCCACGCTGCTCCAGACTTCTTTAGATTGATCCAGACTGCTCCAGACTGCTCCACGCTGCTCCAGACTTCTTTAGACTGATCCAGACTGCTCTAGGCTGCTCCAGACTGCCGTGCATCCACGACAATCTGGAGATGGAGCTCTGACAGAAAATTCAATAGGTCAAATCTATATTTACACCAAAAAAGATGCAATGCAGGCGCCGTTTTTGCTACTTAAGTCTGTTATTTAACTAAGTTGCACTAAAATGTCAAAATATTGTGTAGATAGGATCATAAAAGACCCATAAAAGTAAAACACGTGTACAACCCTGTTGTAAACTATCCCTTCCTCGTTCTCTCTTGGCAGTCACACATTTTTGACTTGCCTGAAGAAGTGTTAAAGGATGGGCCCCGCGGAGACGACTGTACTGACAAAGTTTCTGTTTGGTTCTGAAGTGGGTGATGTTCGGCCACCTGGGGATGAGGGGGGTGGGGTGTTGCAGAGTTGTTTTCAGCTGTCTGCAAATTAAAAGTTATGCAGGGGAGTAACACGAAGTAGCACAAAAAGAGTGAAGTGCTTTTGTTTTCTCCCCACCTCCTCTGACGGAGGCTACAGTCCTCTCGGCTCCATTTGCCTGTGGGTACCTGTGTGAGTGAACCCGTACTCCACTGCAAATGCCATAAACATCTCGCTGCTGTACAGCGGTCTGTTGTCCGACACAACTGTCTCTGCTATCCCATGACGGCTGAATGTCTCTTTGATGGCTGCTATGACTGTAGCTGCAGACGCCACATTCAGCTTAGCCACTTCGATGTACCCTCATAAGTAATCGCCACCAAGGGTATTATTTGTTTGGTCAAAAGAATAAATCCGTGCCTACCCTCTGCCAGGGGCGCTCTGGTACTGAGGTGGTAAGCAGTGGTTCACGATGCTCTGCTTTGTGTTGTGAACAGGTGCTACATTTTCTATCAGCTGACTAATCTAGTGATAGTCCCGGCCACCAGACTGATTGGTGTTTGACTATGCCCTGGTGGCCATTATGAAGTTTGTCAAGAATTTCTTTTCTCATGTTTTGTAGAATGACAGGTCTTTGTCCTCTCAGCAGTAACTCCATTGATGGAGTTAGGTTTTCTTTCTCTGACCAATACGGTTTTAAGTCTGGAGATAAAAAATGCTTCTCGAGTTAACCTGTCTTACAGTATCGGATGAGTTTTGCACAAATTGGGTCGGCTTGTTGTTTTTGCTGGATCTCGTTTAGTCTGAGCTCTGTAGCAGGAATGCTCTGAACCACAGGATTCACAAACACTTGACCTCTGTTTCATTGTTCATCCTGGGTGTTTTACTGGAGCTCTTGACAGAGTGTCTGCTGTTTTCAATCGCTTGCCTGGAACATGCACAATGTCAAGCGTGAACTTCATGAGCCTCAGCCGAAACCTCTGTACTTGCGTCTAATGTTTTAGTACTCAGCTGAGGTAACAGAGGCTTGTGGTCTGTCTCCAGCTTGAGTCTGAGTCCATGTATGTAGGAAGCAGTTCACAAGCCCATGTGACTGCCAGAGCGTATTTGAGAGTAGTGTTTTTCTGCTTCTGTCAAGCCTCTGGAAATGAACACTACACACTGTTGTGTGATAACTGGGATGAAAGCGTCGGCTGCAACACATGTCTCTGCTTCTGTTGAATATGGGGCAAGAGCACGTGCCAAACTCAGGTCCATCTTCAGTCTTTGAAAAGCCTCTCTCTGTGGGGCTCCCCAGTGCCTCTTGTTCTTGTCACTGAGCAGATCTTTTAGTGGTTTAGAGTAAGAGGACAGAAACTTTCCTAAGTGTCACCTCAAGCCTGAGGTGACATCTAGTTTTGTAAACACCTTTGCTCCGGACAGCATTGCCAGTGTGTGGTCTACAGCTGGGAGGATGTGTCTCTCTCGTCGTACCCACATGTTCAGGTGAATCACATCCACAGTCTTATGTTTTCTGGTCGTGCTTTTGGTGCCACCACCTTCTCTGTGCACCAAGTTGTGGGTTGAGTCACTCTGGAGATCACTCGCATTTGTTCCATACACTCAAACTCTACTTTCTGCACGCAGAGTACCACTGGGGCATAACCCTTTGTTTGCAAAGCAACCCTTAAACTGCACCTATTAAAAAGCTGAAGAAGTTTCTCTAAAAGTGCAGGAAATTCCTTCTGTTTTCAACAAAAGTTGAAAGAGCTAATTTCTTGTTGCAAGTATTGCCTTACTACATAGATCAAAGAAACAACATAAACAATCTTTTGGTTACTGTAGTGTAAACGAGGACTCCAGACAGTTACACAAGTATGGGCCCTTTTAAAAACATGCACGTCTGAAATGTTTTCTGGCAGAACAAATACTAAGAACAGTCATAAGCACTCGGGACACCCTCTTTTCTCTCCTCCCTTTTCTCCTTGCTTCTCCCTCTCTCATCTCCTCTCCTCTCCTCCCTTCTCTCCTTCGTTTTCTCTTCTCTCTCCTCCCTTCGCTCCTCTCGATTTCCTTCTTGACTCTTTCCTCCCTCTTTCCTCCACTCTTCTCTCCTCTCTCCTTCCTTCTCTCCTCCCTTTTCTCTTCTCTCTCCTTCCTTCTCTAATCCCTCTTCTCCTCTCTCATCTCTCCTTTCCTCTCCTCGATCCTCGCCACTTTGCTCTATCTTTCCTCTCTTCTCTTTTCTCCTCTCCTCTCTCCTTCCTTCTCTATCAAACATATTGCAAAATGAGGGCCAGACTCCGGATAAAGCAAAAGAAAATGGATGGATTGTCTTTAGGTTTGATAAGGAATTGTTTAGTCTTTGCCTTTCTGATGATAATGACACAGATGGAGGGATTATGTTTTAGAACTCAACTCTACTTCCAATACATTTTCAGCTTCATCACACTCCTTTTGAACCTTCAATTGTCTAATGATTTATACATAAGAGAATACTGGATCCAGTGAAACCCAAGCCTGGCCTATCAAACACATAAGCCTATCTGTGTGGTGATGGACAGCAGTGTAGCTCCTCTGACTGACAGCCTTTTCACCCCACCATGACCCAGCGGGGCTACATGCTAAATGTGGCTTAATTGTTGTCTGTCCGTCTCTCCATCTCTCTCTTACAGTATATCTATCTTTTCTTGGATTTGTGTTGATGCCCAACGCATACTTTTTTTTAAATAATTTTTTGTGTGTGTGTAAAAACAACAACAAACAAACAAAACTAACAAAAAAATGGGTGATCTGTGAGTGTTCTGTGGGTGTTCTGTGGGTGTTCTGGGGATGATATGTGGGTGTTCTGGGGGTGTTCTGTGGGTGTTCTGGGGTGTTCTGTGGGTGATCTGTGGGTGTTCTGGGGATGATATGTGGGTGGTCTGTGGGTGGTCTGTGGGTGTTCTGTGGGTGTTCTGGGGATGTTCTAGGCGTGTTCTGTGGGTGTTCTGGGAGTGTTCTGTGGGTGTTCTGTGGCTGTTCTGGGGGTGTTCTGTGGGTGTTCTGTGGGTGTTCTGTGGCTGTTCTGGGGGTGTTCTGTGGGTGTTCTGTGGGTGTTCTGTGGGTGTTCTGTGGGTGTTCTGTGGCTGTTCTGGGGGTGTTCTGTGGGTGTTCTGTGGGTGTTCTGTGGGTGTTCTGTGGCTGTTCTGGGGGTGTTCTGTGGGTGTTCTGTGGGTGTTCTGTGGGTGTTCTGTGGGTGATCTGGGGGTGGTGTGTGGATGCTGTGAAGGTGCTGTACCTGGCAAACAGCGCAGGCCCAACACGTCTCTGCTTCTGGCACTGCCTCCACTTTGGCTCAGCATTCTCTCCTGAAAAACAGCATAAGGAACAACATGAGGAACATCATGAGGAACATTATGAGGAACATCATGAGCAACATCATGAGGAACATTATGAGGAACATGAGGAACATCTTGAGGAACATAAGGAACATCATGAGGAACATCATGAGGAACATGAGCAACATCATGAGGAACATGAGGAACATCATGAGGAACAACATGAGGAACAACATGAGGAACATCAAGAGGAACATGAGGAACATCATGAGGAACAACATGAGGAACAACATGAGGAACATCAAGAGGAACATCATGAGGAACATCATGAGGAACATCATGAGGAACATCATGGGGAACATCATGAGGAACATCATGAGGAACATCAAGAGGAACATCATGAGGAACATCATGAGGAACATTATGAGGAACAACATGAGGAACAACATGAGGAACATCATGAGGAACATCATGAGGAACATCATGAGGAACATCATGAGGAACATCATGGGGAACAACATGAGGAACATCATGAGGAACAACATGAGGAACATCATGAGGAACATCATGGGGAACAACATGGGGAACAACATGAGGAACATCATGAGGAACATCATGGGGAACAACATGAGGAACAACATGAGGAACATCATGAGGAACACCATGAGGAACAACATGAGGAACAATATGAGGAACATCATGAGGAACATCATGAGGAACAGCAGAGCTTCCTAATCATCACAAGCGTTCTTTAGTCAGGTGCTCTAGTTCTCCACAGCACAGCCTTTGTGCAGCTCTAGCTTCTTTTGCTTTTTCCCTGCTTTAGGAGAGTGGAGTGATCCTAATAGCTCTTCTCTGACTGTGCACTGCATTCTTGTGTTCAGATGAACTGCACAGACACATGTGGAGACACTTATGTGAGATGGACCCGCCCTCCACCAGCACACTTCTAAACCAAAAATACATGTTTCAGATGTGTCTCTCACTCTCACAAACCCATCCATGCATGACTGCTTTTTAAATATAACTTTACCTATACAACACATTTCATACAGAAAATGTAACACAAAATGCTTTACAATGCATTAAAACAGCCTCACCCACAGTCAAGACAACCCACCCACAACCACATGTCCAGACAAAACACACACACACCCTGCCCCACACACTAAAATATCCTTCATTTTTTTTTCCGTCAAAGGGTATTTTTAGTCAGAAGCAGTGGATAAACAAAACGTTTGAAAAATAAATATTTTACCATAATTTTACAGTCAAAGAACATGCAATAAAGAATGTTTTTCTCAGGGACACCAGGGTTACAAAATGTCAGAACTTTTGCCTTGTCTTTTGCAAAAAAAAGTAAAATAAAAAAAAAACTTAGACTGATGTTTGTGCTCAAAGTGAGTGTCCTTCACACAAACCCACACAGACACATTTGAGACAAACATGGCTCTGACAAAAGCACATTCCACCACAGCTCACATTAAGGGCTGTGATCCAGATGGTGGGCAAGAGTCAGTTTCCCACTACTAACATTGTGCTCTCCAGGAGTCTCATTTATGAAACAGTGCATGAAACAGTGCGCTGGGACAAAATCCAACTTTCATGTACGTAAAAGAAAGTTGAGATTTCTAAAAGCCTCCGTACGCCTCCTGCAGGTCATTTCCTCCTCACTTTTTGGCACAACTGGAGAAGAATCTGCACACATAACCCCGCCTCACATCACGCCCTCGCCACGCCTCTATTTTTAATTTAAAAAAAAAAAAAAAAAAAAATATATATATATATATATATATATTATATATATATATATATATGTTTTTTTTTAATATATTTTTCAGTTTTTTAAAATTATAGGAAATCCATAAAATATACTTTTTTAGTCTAAATAAATTTTTATAATTTAAATATATAGAAAAACTATATTTCACATTTCAAATGTATTAACACTGTATTTTGAATGTTATACATTTATATTATTTTATATTGACATGTACTGTTGTTTTTTTGAATGTTCGTTTTGTTCAGTTTTTGTTTGAGATCAGTGTTATTTGAGAGACTTTGTCCCAAACCTCTCGTGGAGGCGGGTCTTAGAGTAGCGCTTTCTGATTGGTGGAACAACTCCGTGACCAAGAAACAGTTTTCTTCTAGTATGTATAGCCGTTTCTCGTTTTTCAATCATGTTCTCAATACTTAACATGGATGATACTAAGAACACGAGTCCGGGACCATAGATCTATTAAAATATCGGTGCGGACTTGCCAAGCCCACGAAAAGTACAGCACGGGAGAACGCAGCCTGAGTACGTACCCAATCCAAACTGTGAAGGTTTGATCATGACACAGGCCTGTCTGTGTTCACGTGACGTCACTGAGCAGCTAAAATGAATGATGTCTTTAGGTCAAACAACAGCTTAAAGTTGGGTGACCTGATTTTCAAACCACAAAATCAGAAATAGATCTTTAACTTTGTCCAGTCATCAGAGCGCTGTCTTTGAGAAGTCAAATGTTTTTTTCCAACAGTTGGATTGATGTAATACAATGCTACTTTTAGTGTTCTTTTTGGTGGAAGGTTTTATACTTTTACACAACAGTTAGTTAAACCAGCCTAATTGCATCAAAATGTAACCACTTTATTTTATGGCAAAGTACCAGCAGGGGTTGTGACCAAAAGAGCGCTCTGTCCTGAAGCCATTGGGACCAGAACTCAGGGTGGTCCTCGCACCGCTCCGCCGCATGCTTTCCACAGCCGTGCCTACAGCGCATACCCAACTGTTGCCAAATCCTGTGTTGACCCTCACTGGACCTGAAAGAGGAGGATCCCGCCACCGTGGTGCAGCTAGTTAAGTATCGAAGCTAAGGTAACTCAGAGTTAGTAGGTAGTGGAAAAATTATGGTTTCAAAAGAAAAATTAAACCTTTGTGAATTAATATTAAAATTATTCTATTGAGGGTTTTCAGTAAATTTTCTTTAATAAAAAGTCAGGTGACTCAGAGGATCCAGAAAGGTGGGAAGGTGTCGCAGGACCTTGGTGGGGTCATTTTGCCTGGGATCCAGAATGACATTTCTCTGTATTTTTACACAGAGAAAATGTCAGTCCGGTCGCCCTCCCCTCCAAGGGGTTTCCCTCGAAATCCAGATCGTACCATGCAATGAAAATCGTTTATTTCAGTCACGTGGTTTTTGCTAACAACGTCCCTGCTGTGCGCAGCGCGCATGGATCTAGGCAACGCGGCGGAAGGATAAACAACATGGCGCATGGAAAACCGAGAGTTTGTTCCATTCACCGGTAAATGGCGTTTTAAATTACCAAAAAGACATCGCGTCAATAGTCGTGTTCAAGATGGTCAAGGCAGTGCAGTCTGCTCGAGCCGGTAAGGGACGCCCTACGCAGATGACAGCACGAGAGAAATCCCAACAGCTTACGGCACTAGAAGCCTTTATGCTCTTCTCTGATTGGTTCCCTCCGCTGTCTGTTAGGTGAGCTTTGTTCCGCCCTAGAAATCCAGTTGACTCGGGGGGCGACCAGACTCATCTGCTGGTGCAGCGGTGAGGCTGGATTCTCCAGGCAAGGGGTCATTGGGATCTTGTTGGGGGTGTCTGGGGGTACGGCTTGCTTGGAGTCTGGAAGTGGTCTGGGCTACCTTGTCGCTCCAGGTTTTCCTTTTGGGTGTGTCGCGATGTCGGCTGTGGTGTTCCCGGGGTCTGCTTTGACTTGAGTACCCTTCATGATTGTTATGTAACTGATTTGAAGCAGCTGATTCAGACCTGAAGCTCCCAGATTGTTTTAGATTGTTTTAATGCATCATTTAGAATCAGGGAAAGTCAAACTCTCACTCAGGCTGGCAGGACAATGTCTGCATTCTTTGGAATGCAACTTAGACACAACGTAGCATCAAACACACAGCAAGGGCAGCACAGAACCGTCAAAAGATTGCAGTGGATTCTACGAGAAATCCCACCCACTTTGGAAAAATTAGCCAATCAGAGCTGAGCTACCGCGCAGCTCTACCGAACAAAGTTCTGCTCAGCTGATGTGTCAAGAACAACCCGCACGAACTGCCAAACAGAAGGAAGCTTGAGCGGGTCGAAGAAAGTTTGGACGTCGGCTGAAGTATGAATTGGCCTTAACTGTTTCAGATGCTGCTGTTCCAGTGACGAGTGCCGGACCACTGATGCCGGACTCCCTCCTCTTTCTGGACATCCGCCCCACCTCTCTTCCAGGATGGCCTGTCCTGGTCCTGCTAGAAGAGTCGCTCCCTCTGCTTATGGACTCTGGCTCTACAAACATAAACTCTATAACTTTAGTCTTAGTTACATCTACAGCCTGTCCGTCCATGGGAGTGGATCCCTTCTTCACTGTGGTTTTCCTCCAGGTTTCTCTTTTTCCCTTAGGTTTTTTTTAGTTTTTCCTTGCCGAGAAGGAGTTAAGGACAGAAGGAGGGTCTTCTTCCCTAAGGACAGAAGGAGGTCTAAGGACAGGGTCTAAGGGAAGGAGAGTCTAAGGACAGAAGGAGGGTCTAAGGACAGTCTAAGGACAGTCTAAGGACGTCTAAGACAGGGAAGCTCTGGACAATAATTCACTAATAATCTGCTTAGACATTCTTGATCCATCACTGCTTCTGAATGATTATTGTTTAATTGAATTCATTCATTCATTTTCTACCGCTTAATCCGTTAGGGGTCGCGGGTGACTGGAGCCTATCCCAGTAACTTTGGGCCTGGACAGTGGCCAGACAGACATTCACTCTCTCATTCACTCACTAAGTGAAATTTACAGTGATGCCCAATTAACCTAAACATACATGTTTTTGGAGGTGGGAGGAAACCGGAGTACCCGGAGAAAACCCACGGTGACACGGGGAGAACATGCAAACAGCACCCAGAGAGATCGTGAGATGTTGATATGGTCCGACCCGGGAGTCGAACCCACGACCTCCTTATTGGGAAGCCAGAGCTCTAACCACTCTGCTACTGTGCACCCCGTTTCATTGAATGTGCATTGTTTTATTTTTATTTTCTATATTCATGTTTGCTAAATTAATAATCTTGGGAAGTCCTCAGAGACAACTGTTGTTGTGATTTTGGGCTATACAAAAATAAACTGATTTGATTGATTTGACTAAAAAACATTTTGGAAAATTTAGGCTGTGACACCAAATTTCATCACTTCATCATTAACAAACACAAAACAGTTACCAGACAAAAGGGAAGCCAGAGGGTTAAAGGAGTCATTCATAACTGACAACCTTTTTCTTTCTAAAATACTGTATCTTACATACAATAATTTGTAAAAAATACATAACATACAATCATGTAGAAAATGTATTTTTGACTCAGCTATATAAGAAATTAAATTCTGAAACAGCAGATTTGTTGTTCTTACGATGCTCCTGAGTGTTCTTAGGATTTGTTTTTACAGACGAACATTTTCCGTTAAGAAAGTCTTCATAAGAAGCCCTTAAGAACACATTTGTTCATAAGAATGTGTCATGAATGAGGTCCAACGTTATTTAGCAGGAAAAACGTCTTCTTGCCTCCATCTGGTTCATCAAACTGGTAGAAGGTGAAAGCAGAAACACACAGAGATGGAATGTATCAGGGCTGTTCCCACTAGCTCAGCACAAGAGTGTTTAGAGAGCAGAGCCGTGGAACAGACTGGACTTTACACCTAAATGTTGGTTTAGGGTGGGGCCCCATAGCAGAGCTTCTGTGGTGGAGCAGTTATTTTTGGACTGGGACATCCTCTTCTTTGTGTTCTTCACTTTATGCTCCCCAGAGACTTCATGTCCTGACTGTACAGCACAAAAACACATGTCACTGTCTACAAGCAAGAGTCGTTTCAATACATTTAGACATGGCAGTTGAAAAAGAAAATATCTCATCTGTCAATGTAGAAAATTGGTAAGGTAAGGTAAGGTAATGTTTATTAAGGACAATGTACAATTACATTAAGCACAATGGCTTGGTGTTGATGTAAGTCAGTAGCAGCGCTCTTGCAGTCGCTGCCTCAAACACATGTTTGACTTTAAGGTGGTATTTCAAGTTTGTTGTGCTTCGGTGAAAGAAGAGTTCATCATTGCAATATCTGCACACTACCTTCGTTTTATCTAGAGTCCCGTCCGGATGTTTTTTTGAACAGAAATGTTCTGCCGAGCCGAGCGCACCAGTTGGAGTCTCTTTACACCGCGTATTCATTCACTTGAGCTACTGCGCAGACCTAATAACAACCTGCGCCGCCGCCTTCCAGGTATCCCTCCGCGCAGTACGCGCTCCCTACGGGCTGAAGCGCGTACTGAGCGGTCAAATTTAACAGTGTGATTAATCTGCGATAATCTATGATTAATGCGTTTTTTATGATTAATCACATGATTAACATGTTAACTTTGACAGCTTTACTCAAAACCTTCTTTTTCTAAACAGTAAAGTGACACTCGATGGGACCACCCAATCACAGCCAATCAGAGAGCATTTGACTTTGAATTCTTTATTATTCAATTCAGACAGTACACAGTGGTCTCATTTTGACACAAAGTGTAACATTTATTTTAGTGGAAAATACAAAGTTTACGTACAGTGAGGTCAATGGAGGGATCTATGTATGATTAATGTGATCACAAGCTTTGGTAAATCTACTGTGGTCATGAGCTTTGGTAAATCTACTGTGGTCACGAGCTTGGTAAATCTACTGTGATCACGAGTTTTGGTAAATCTACTGTGGTCACGAGCTTTGGTAAATCTACTGTGTCACGAGCTTTAGTAAATCTACTGTGGTCACGAGCTTTGGTAAATCCACTGTGGTCACAAGCTTTGGTAAATCTATTGTGGTCACGAGCTTTGGTAAATCTACCGTGGTCACGAGCTTTGGTAAATCTACCGTGGTCATGAGCTTTGGTAAATCTACTGTGGTCATGAGTTTTGGTAAATCTACCGTGATCACGAGCTTTGGTAAATCTACTGTGGTCACGAGATTGGTAAATCTACTGTGGTCATGAGCTTTGGTAAATCTACTGTGGTCATGAGTTTTGGTAAATCTACTGTGGTCATGAGCTTTGGTAAATCTACTGTGTCACGAGCTTTGGTAAATCTACTGTGGTCACGAGATTGGTAAATCTACTGTGGTCATGAGCTTTGGTAAATCTACCGTGGTCACGAGCTTTGGTAAATCTACCGTGGTCATGAGCTTTGGTAAATCTACTGTGGTCATGAGTTTTGGTAAATCTACTGTGGTCGTGAGCTTTGGTAAATCTACTGTGGTCGTGAGATTTGGTAAATCTACTGTGGTCGTGAGCTTTGGTAAATCTACTGTGGTCGTGAACTTTGGTAAATCTACTGTGGTCACAAGCTTTGGTAAATCGCCTGTGGTCACGAGCTTTGGTAAATCTACTGTGGTCACGCGCATTGGTAAATCGCCTGTGCACTGCATCTCGGAGGGATGGGTTGTGGGGTGCTGTGAGCTCTCTTGTATTATTTTGTGAGTCTGTCATGGCTGGTGAATACCCCTCAATGTATTTGAATGAGGTGAATGCGTTCAACACTTCTTTTGAGAGTCTTCATCTGAACACAGGGAAAACGAAGGAAATAATATTGCATGACCCCTTTGAAGATGGAACAAATGAAGACCTACGTCGGCTTGCTTATCGATGGTGACTTTAAATGGAGATCAAGATCAAAGATGAAGAAGACTGTGACTGTCAGTGACTAGAAGTACGTTCTGACTAGAAGCTGATGACCTCTGGACCACATTCTAGGACAAACCGGCACAGAACAAATCATTTTAAGCTCTCTTTTCTCCCAATGTCAGTGACCCTTTTAATAAAAAAATAAGATACTTAAAGCTTGGTCACTTTAACTTAATACATTGTTTTGAGAACTTGGACATATGAAATGTGACAAAGTTATTCTAAATGATTACATTTTTAATACGAACCAGATGAGAGCTAGATAACTTTTCTGTTTAGTGTGGAATGAGTTGTTTGTATTAATGTTTGTATGTATGTCTTTTGTAGACAGCAGGCGCAGCATTAAAGAGGTGCATGTTTCTATTCAGACATCCCCCAATTTCGACATTGGCGTCTAATTGTCGATGTTGCGGCATTAACTTTTTTTTTTCATGCATCGCTGTACTTCGACATGTTTACATTTCTTAGTCGGTGTAGTGGTACTTTCTATTTTTTTTTCAAAGATCCCGGTTCTCCGATACTTTCTTCCATATCCTACTGCCAGAACCCAGGATGACAAAAGTGTGTGTCATCAGGTTTTTGCGACTGTCTGTCACACACTCACACATCACAGCTGCAGCGCGTCAACCCAAGCACATCACCAAGCTTCTGCTGCTGCTCAGGTTCTGTGCGCTCACAGTGGCTCTGGTGCGCACAAGAAGAGGCAAGGAAATAGACGGAAAAAGAGTCACAAACAAGTTCAAGAAGACGTGGATGTTAAAAAAATGTTAAAACAAAAATTGTATTTTATTTAAAGACAAAAAATAAATAGGCCTAAATACCAAACAAATTACAAGCAACACATCTAAACACAAACCAAAAACAGACCAATGGCAGGTGATCCCAATAGACAGCGGGATCAATCTGAACAGGAACGTCCAAAACCTACAAGGTCGGACTCGTAATGAGCAGAGACATAATCTAACCTTTAGAGGGCCCTACACAAAAATCAGCTCCGGGGCCCTCCAGTCTTTTCTACAAACCTTAATCAGTCGAGCCAGAGAAGTTTAAATTGACTTTTTTCATTATAATTTATAACTCTACACAAGCAATAGACACAAATAAGTGTAGGCTAAATAATATTTCTCACAATAAAGAGATAATGTTTATGTAATGTTTTATGAGGCTGTTGAAATAATTCAACATAAATGTGCAGAAATCCGCCGTATTACGTCGCGGTCATTTTCGCGATCTGCAGACAATTAATTTCATCAGCTATTTATGTTTGTAGTTCAGCGAGTACTTGTCCAATTCACACAAAATAAAGATTGACTGAAGCTTATACAGAACATGCATTTGTTGTCCAAACTGTTCTCAGACTCTTTGATTTGGCGCTCTCTGCTGAGAATAATCAGACACCTGTTTCTGTTTCTAAGCTCAGCACAGAGGAAGCAGCCGTGTCTCAAGAACAGAAGAGGGGATCATTTTTAAGCTTGTAAGATGGTCAACCACTGGACTGACATTAACTCAAAAACTCTCAGCGCTCAGAAGGATGCGGGGCCCTCCACAGATGCGGGGCCCTATGCAACTTGCGTAGTCTGAAGGTCCGCTCTGGCGATGAGGCTGTTGAATAGTTTGAGGGATTGTAGTTTTGAGGACTGCTGAGAAAAAGATTCCATACAACGGTACACACAGATGTTAGTCGAGGCTCCAGTCCTCTTACCGAGGTTTTCTATTTCTTGAAAAGTAACAAGAGGCACTCACAATGCAATTTGTCCGGTCTGGTGAGCAGTGCGGATGTACTCGTCGTCTGGATCTTTTCCATTGGAAGAAACTTTTTTCTAAACTGTGGAGAGTACTCCAGAGCCCTTTATGGTGAAGTTACAAAGACTGGTGTTGAGTGCTGGTGAAGTGCATCTGGTGGTTTTCAAAATAAAACCATTTCTTCACAAAACAGGAACATAAGGGTATTATGGGAGATTACTGCACTTTTGTAATTAAATAACAATTTATCTGATAATTAAATATGAAAACAAATAGATAAGAAGGGCAGATGTGCCTGGAATACATAGTATTTACATGTTTGAGTAGATTTGATTAGCTTGAACTAAATATTAATAATAAGAAAAACATAATAAATAAAAAAAAAAGCTTTAAAACAAGAAGTAAATTTACTTGTTCTACTGGCAAATTTATGAAAGTCAAAGCTCAAATCACAATAAACACAACTATTACACCACTAATAATCAATTTTAAACTTCTAGCACCAATTTGAAGACCGATTTTAGCCTAATTATGCTGGACTGACAATATCGCAATATGCTCAAAAATCATTGAGAAATTAATTTTTGTCAATAACGCCCAGCCCTAGTACTAAGTGTGATCAGCATCTTCAACACAATCATCCTTCGCTGTTTGTCCAAATAAAGGTAAAAAAACAAAGTAACATTTGTATTAGGTGCTCCAGAGAATGTCACGAGGCTCTTTCCAAAACAACCCACCTATAAGTAAAACAAAAGAGCATGTGGTCATGTGATAAACCGCTGAGAAAACAAAACGTGTGGTCCTCAAATGTCACTAATTTCACTTTTTTATTTGTAAAAATGTATGTTTTCTTTACTTCTGCTGATAATTGTGATGTTTTCCTTTCACAATAATCATGACTCTGAAATGTGATATTGTGACATAGTAAGAAGAGCCTAAGCCTGAGACAAACCAAGAACTACACAAACATTTGTATTTGTTCTAAACTAGAAACAGACCAATACAGTAGCTACAGTTACAAATCAGGCACTTACTTTTTATTGAAGTATTTATTTATTTTTGAAACAACTACACACTGTTCTGCATAACAAGGACACAGAAGTGAAACACATTAGACACATTTAGACATTCACAAGCCTGTCTGAAGTAGGCTCAGGCCTGCAAAGAACAAATGCACTTCCTCTGTGTGTTTACTTCAACTGCAAACCAAGTGTCCTAAATACTTACTCACAAAACCCTGCACACGCCCCTTTGGCAAATCCCACCAGAGCAAAGCATTTTAAAGAACATCTACACTCCAGCTGCAGTTTGCTCAGCGTCTGTGAACTGAGTCACACTGGACTTTCTCATCTGTTTATCAGAAACACAACCAGTCGTCACACCAGAGACACAACCAGAGACACAACCAGTCGTCACACCAGAGACACAACCAGAAACACAACCAGTCGTCACACCAGAGACACAACCAGAGACACAACCAGTCTTTACACCAGAGACACAACCAGTCTTTACACCAGAGACACAACCAGTCGACACACCAGAAACACAACCAGAAACACAACCAGTCGTCACACCAGAGACACACCCAGAGACACAACCAGTCTTTACACCAGAGACACAACCAGTCGTCACACCAGAGACACAACCAGAGACACAACCAGTCGTCACACCAGAGACACAACCAGAAACACAACCAGTCGTCACACCAGAGACACACCAGAGACACAACCAGTCGTCACAACCAGTCGTCACACCAGAGACACACCAGAGACACACCAGAGACACAACCAGTCGACACACCAGAGACACAACCAGTCGTCACACCAGAGACACACCAGAGACACAACCAGTCGTCACACCAGAGACACAACCAGTCGTCACACCAGAGACACACCAGAGACACACCAGAGACACAACCAGTCGACACACCAGAGACACAACCAGTCGTCACACCAGAGACACACCAGAGACACAACCAGTCGTCACACCAGAGAACACAACCAGTCGTCACACCAGAGACACAACCAGTCGTCACAACCAGTCGTCACCAAACCAGTCGTCACAACACCAGTCGTCACACCAGAGACACAACCAGTCGTCACACCAGAGACACAACCAGTCGTCACACCAGAGACACAACCAGTCGTCACACCAGAGACACACCAGAGACACAACCAGTCGTCACACCAGAGACACAACCAGTCGTCACACCAGAGACACAACCAGTCGTCACAACCAGTCGTCACAACCAGAAGACACAACCAGAGACACAACCAGTCGTCACAACCAGAGACACAACCAGTCTTTCACACCAGAGACACAACCAGTCGTCACAACCAGTCGTCACAACCAGAGACACAACCAGAGACACAACCAGTCGTCACAACCAGAGACACAACCAGAGACACAACCAGTCGTCACACCAGAGACACAACCAGTCGTCACACCAGAGACACAACCAGTCGTCACACCAGAGACACAACCAGTCGTCACACCAGAGACACAACCAGTCGTCACACCAGAGACACAACCAGTCGTCACACCAGAGACACAACCAGTCGTCACACCAGAGACACAACCAGTCGTCACACCAGAGACACAACCAGTCGTCACACCAGAGACACAACCAGTCGACACACCAGAGACACAACCAGTCGACACACCAGAGACACAACCAGTCGACACACCAGAGACACAACCAGTCGACACACCAAGACACACCAGAGACACAACCAGTCGTCACACCAGAGACACAACCAGTCGTCACACCAGAGACACAACCAGTCGACACACCAGAGACACAACCAGTCGTCACACCAGAGACACACCAGAGACACAACCAGAGACACAACCAGAGACACAACCAGTGGTCACACCAGAGACACAACCAGTCGTCACAACAGATATGGTTCATATCACTGTGAAGCGCTGTGTGACTCTGTCTGAATGTGCTATACAAATAGAGGTTACTTACTTTCCTACTTATACCATAATAAAACAAAGGCTGCATCAAGGCTAAACCAGATGCAAGCTAGTGCTAACCCCAAACTGAACCAGAAAAACATATATTATAATGTCCTGCTTTGAAAAGCACTTTGAATTGTGCTGTGTATTTGGAAGCTGGGCTGTGGGCCGGATCACATGGTTTGGGGGCCTGATCTGGCCTCTGCACTTATGTTGAATGTATTTAGCTTAAACATGCACCACACACACGCACAAAGAATATCATCACCTGCCACTTTATTCATTCATTTATTATTCATTTACTTGTGTTAGTATTATTCTTGCTACTTCTGATTATTTGCATATTTTTATTGCCTCATTTTTTATTGGCTTTTTTTGCATGTCCTTTATTTGATTTTATTTATCTTAAATATTTTATTATAGTTGATATTTTTTACTCTTTATATTTTGTATTCTTTATTTGTGTTTTCTGTGTTATATGTTGCACATTAGCACCGCAGCAAGTTCCTAGTCTGTGAATTTTGTAACTCACTGACAATGGCAATAAATCCTTTCTGATTTTGACTCTGATTCGGATTGTAAGTGATGTTTACATGTATTTTGTTCCAGTTGTTGTATTGACTCTTGTGAAAATGTGGCTGAATTCCTTTAGAATGGAACAGCTGGTGTCCATGTGTTCCACAGAAGTGAGCTGCTTGATCAGAAAGATTCAGGTTTAGCTTGAGGTGAATTTAATCTTAACAGCAGCAGACCAACTCTATGTCACACATCACCAAGAGGAGAAGAAATACATGACAAACATCGCTACATAAAAACACATTTTCATTTGAACCCAGCACAGCGACACATTTGAAAAAGCAGGATTTATGACAGTTCATTGTAAATGAGAAATCTAAGGTTGTGTTATTCACAAAAATCTCTTTTTTTTCTTGGCCAGTATAGATCCTGTCAGTACACTTCTCAAAGACAGGAATAAAAACTACAAATAGCTTTAACCTTCACCCTGCTGATGTTCAGTAGTTTGATCTATATCACACTCTGAGAGAATGACCCATGTGAAGGAGAAGCTTCAACAACAAAAGAGACTAAACACATTCTATGCAGACTTCTACTCAATTAAAATGTGTCCACAAGCACATTTCAAACAGAGCTGTGAAACTGCACCGTGCTGGAGGAGTAACGTGAGTGAGGAGACTAGGTTTACGGAACAGCAGTGTGACCGGTCCATTCAGACTGTGAGTGTGAGTCTCCACAGAGTCAGTCTGCACCTGGAACAGACCACACTCTGCTGCTGAAGCAAACGTCTGCACCACAACATCTGAAACACTGAGCTGCAGAGGAATGTGTGAGCCCGAGCCCAGAGAGACCCAGAGACCCCCTGGCCCAAAGAGAGAGGGCCCAGAGAGACCCAGAGACCCCCTGGCCCAAAGAGAGAGAGGAGCCCAGAGAGACCTAGAGACCCCCTGACCCAAGAGAGAGGGGCCCAGAGAGACCAGAGACCCCCTGACCAAAGAGAGAGCAGCCCAGAGAGACCCAGAGACCCCCTGGCCCAAAGAGAGAGAGGAGCCCAGAGAGACCTAGAGACCCCTGACCCAAAGAGAGAGGGCCCAGAGAGACCCAGAGACCCCCTGACCCAAAGAGAGAGCAGCCCAGAGAGACCCAGAGACCCCCTGGCCCACAGAGAGAGGAGCCCAGAGAGACCAGAGACCCCTGACCCAAAGAGAGAGGAGCCCAGAGAGACTAGAGACCCCTGGCCCACAGAGAGAGGAGCCCAGAGAGACCCAGAGACCCCCTGGCCCAAAGAGAGAGGGGCCCAGAGAGACCCAGAGACCCCTTGACCAAAGAAAGAGCAGCCGGGCCCAGAGAGACCAGCGGATCGCAGCAGCAGCAGCTAACCTTCATGTCCGGCTCCATCTGGCGCACTTTGAATGTGTTTTTGGAGCCCGTCAGCATGTTTAACGGCGCGTCGGAAACACCAGGACGGTTCCGTTTCTCCCGTGTCCAACAGCCGTTAGCACTCCGGGCTACGCTCTACAGTCCAGCGCTCATGTCCTGCACAGATCCGCGCTCCGCCGCAGCTCCTCTCGCTCTGCTTTTGTTTGGCCTCTTCGCCATAGTGAGCTGCAGCCAGACTGATCAGCGCACACACACTCACACGCAGCCACACAGCTTCTTAAAGGAGCCGCAGGCACATGCGTGCGCCGCGCGTCACCGCGCACTTTCCCTTTTCTCTGCTCAATGCGCTCCAGTGGAAAGAATGTGTCCACCATGTCCACTGGTTTAGTCAGAAGTCTTCACATGACGTCACAGCATTCTCCAGGCCAATAATATAGTCACATGTTTGGATCAATAATATTTACTCACATGTTTGGATCAATAATATTTACTCACACGTTTGGATCAATAATATTTACTCACACGTTTGGATCAATAATATTTACTCACACGTTTGGATCAATAATATTTAATATTTATAGGTTTTGTAACGGGACACAAGAGTTAAAGGATCGGTGTTGAGGACTTGTTTAGTGGGACGTCCCAGCACATCAGGACACAGAACATGTCAAGCCAAAAAACAAACACAGAAAAACACTGTTTGAACTGTCCGACCTCACCTGGGGACCGCGCGGCTCCTCGTGTCCTCGCCTCAGGTCCTGCAGGTCCTCAGGTCCTCCATGCTCCTGGCCCTGGTCCTGTCCCGCTGCGCTGGAGGACAGAGTGGTCTGGTCCTGTCCCGCTGCGCTGGAGGACAGAGTGGTCTGGTCCTGTCCCGCTGCGGGGGAGAGGGCGGTGCGTGGTGGAGGAGAGAGTGGTCTGGTCCTGTCCCGCTGCGCTGGAGGACAGAGTGGTCTGGTCCTGTCCCGCTGCGCTGGAGGAGAGAGTGGTCTGGTCCTGTCCGCTGCGCTGGAGGAGAGAGTGGTCTGGTCCTGTCCCGCTGCGCTGGAGGAGAGAGTGGTCTGGATTTGGCCCCAGCACCAGGTGAATATTTCAGCAGGGTTCAGGTGACTCAGGTCTGTCTAATGGAACATGATCTGCTGTGCTGCTGTGATGGTTCATAACGCTCTCACACCGGGACACACTGTCCTGTCCCGGGACGTCTGGTTTACATGTTGCTCATAAACTGTGTAAATGTGGTGAACTTCTCCGTTTGTCTCCGTCAGTGGACAGGCTCGTTGTGTTGGACATTATGAGTTTGGGGATGAGCTGTGTGAGTCAAACTCGACTCTGACTCACAGACTTGCTGGCTCGGGTGAGTTTGCTCTTTTCGCGGTGGGTTTGGGCCTGTGACCAGTGTGGCAACAACCAGCCAAGCATTTGTCAAACCTTCAGTAAAAGTTCTAAAAATATTCAACTGAAGAAACACTGTATCGCAGTGTTTAGACTTAGACATATTTGTAAAAGTGTTTTTAGTGGAGACCGGGGCAGGTGTAACAGAGGCTCCATACAACCAGAAGAACCTGCTCATCTCATCTCCACCTGCTGTTTGAGTGAAAGATTTGAGATTTGAGGAATCAGATTTCAGGTTTTTTGAGCAGTAAAGTTGTACATCACATGACTCATGTTTGTGTCATTTTTACATGTTTAAAAATAGGTTTTGTGTCTGTGTTTGGTACATTTTATAACAACAAATATGAAGCTAACATTGAAACAAATCCCTCCAAACATGGCCGCCCTCATCTGTGTTCCAACTGCCCCTCGGCCATTTTAGGAATTCATTTTGGATGGATTTATTTAGATTTAGTTTTTTTGTCCAAAAACGTGTGTGTGTCATTTGTTTGACTGATTTTGATCAGAGCCGAAATATTTTTTTCAGAATAATTCTCATTTTAGTTTGAAAAGACATAAGTAAAGTTAGAGCAGACTGTAAAGGTTTGTGTTTTATTCTAATAAGTTTACAGAGTTAAGGTTATTTAAATGTGGACAACCTTCAGTCTGTCAAATGTTTTATCTTTAATAAAGAAAAAATAAAGATTCATTGTTGTAATTTCATGTGTTACATTTGCCTCTTGGTGTGTTCAGTTGTAACACTTGATTTTCTTGTCTTGAAATGAAAACAGCTTCAAAATAAATGGCTAATCTAAACCTGTTCACGTGTCAAGCCAAGATCTGCAGCAGGACTTTAACTAAGATTAAGCTGAGATGTCAAATTGGGCAAAACGTGTTAGAATTGTCCCCTAAAGACAAAATGAGAGTGAGAAGGCCCTGCAAACAAAGTGGGTGGGGCAGAGTAAAGTGAATCTGGTGTTTTTTAGATTAGAACCATTTGCAGCTCACAGAGTTGATTGAATTGATGATTTTACATCCGCACAGACAGTACGGCAGCACGGCGGGTTGTGTGGAGTCTGCACTAGTTAGAAAAACTCTCCGCTGCGATAGTTCTGATCAAACCTAACATCTGGAGCTGTGCCTGCAGCGCTGCACTGTGGAGTCACTGCTCCAGGTGCTCAAATGTTTTTGAGACCTTGAACAGTGCCACTACTTTGTACTTTTACCTCATGGCACATCATTTCTCCATATCTTGAGTTGAGTGAACATTTTTGTTTTTGGTGTTTATGAGTTTGGTGTTAAGAGGGTCTAAGCTTTACTCACACAAATTACATTTCTCGTGCAGGGCGTGCAGGCCGGATAGCAGCTGACCCTTCTCACCCTGGACACAGACTTTTTGAGCCACTCCCCTCAGGCAGGAGACTACGGTCCATCCGGACCAGAACCTCACGCCACAAGAACAGTTTCTTTCCTTCTGCTGTTGGACTCATGAACACTCTATAAACCTGCGACTCTGTTGATCTCCTGCATTGTCACTTTAACAGTCATATCATCACCTGTCACTTTATTCACTTTATTCATTCGTTCATTTATTCATTATGTTAATATCTTAGTATTGTCCTACCTCTTGCACTGACAGATTGCACTGTTGTTTTGATTGTTCTGATTACTGTGTATATTTTTATTGCCTAATTTTTATTGGCCTATTTTTGCATGCCCTTATACTTGATTTTATATATCTTAAATATTTTTACTATATTTGATATTTTTTACTAGATTCTTTATCTTTATTTGTGTTTTCTGTGTTATATGTTGCACATTAGCACCGCAGCAAGTTCCTAGTCTGTGAATTCTGTTTGTTCACTGACAATGGCAATAAAATTCTTTCTGATTCTGATTTCTACTTTCTGTATATTCAGAGTTTTATTCACAGAATTTACTTCACAAATTGCAACTTAACTTCTGTAAACGATGATAATGTATATGATTGATTGGGGTTGGACAATATCTTATGGCAGCACATTTCCCTTTTATCTGTGGCAAAAGTAAAATGATTGTGGCTAAATCCAACAATGTCTGTGCTCATTCTAAGCCTTGAACAGGAGCAGCCTAAGCGCAGACTCTGGAGGCTCTGCAGAGGCTAAAAACTATAGAACATGAACAATGGAAGCATTCATGGTGTGTTTTTCAATCATAATGTCAAAGTACCTTTCAAATAAAAGACACCACTCTCTTTCAAATGCAATACATTTATTTCAAGGGTGCAAAAAACAAACTTGAACAACCTAAAAACTGTGATTTGATGTTGGCTCTCTGGACTTCACCTCAGCGCTCTGCCAGTTTAAGTACAACGGACCAATCAGAGGCAGCAGACAGAGCAGAGCCCGCCCCCAGCTGCACCTCCCTCACACACAGTCAGTGACCTCACCGGGCCGGTACAAAAATAAAGGCTAACTTATTTCTATTCAAAAATATACAAAGGAGTAACGTAAGTGCGCTCTGGCCGGCTTTCCAAACTCAAAGAACAAGAGCCAATCACACCAAAGGAACAGAAACGCAGCAGCAGCGCCCTCAGTTGGACAAGGCAGTGAATTGCATGACTTGTGCTTTATCTATCTGAGGGCTGTTGACCTCAAACTAAACATCAGGATCACTCACAACGCCCTAAGCCTCAGTGTGCAAAATGTCACGTCAGGAGTATTTGGTGCAAGGCGCATTCAGAATGCAGGGCAAAGTCGAGGACAAGAGGACCTTTGACATCCGATTATTAGAATTAGATTTGATGAGCAAAGTTTACTGTTGTGGTTACAGAAAGTATTTGTATTTGGACTGTGAATGAACATCAGTGTGTTGTACTTGTATGTTCACTGGATGTGTGTTTGTCACAGGTTCAAATGTAGTGTTGTTCTCTTCAGTAGACTTCCACAGTAACAGTAGTGAACAAAGGCCCTGTGTCAGAGTAAAGCTGAGGCCACATCACAACAGTGAACATGTCTCTCTTCAGGTCTGGAGGAAAGTTAACCACTTACACTTTGTTCAGCTGAAGTTATCAATGGAGCCAAGACTAGAGGATTCACCATGGCAACAGTAAACCAGTGGAAGATTCCATGTGCATGTGGCACACACTTTGAGATTTTTCATTCCAAGACAAAAATCACATAATAAACATTCAACCCGATCTCACAAGAAAGTGCACAAATACTATGACATTACAGGACATGTCAGTCGTGTCGGATTAGCAGGAGTTCAACACGTCGCAGTCCCAGTTCATTTCTATGGCAGCTGTTTATGAATATTAACAAAATCCTTATCCCAATCTTAACCTATGCCACGCCCAGCCTTAATCTTCCCTGTTACACCTAAAGAAAATGTCCCATAAGACTTCAACCAAAACTGGTGGTGTATCTACGGCGTGACATAGGCACACAATAAGCCTCGTAATACGCGTTTTTGTGTGGTGATATCTGTTTCCTGTGAGATTGTGTTGAAACATTTGAACGGGAACAGTTCTGAGTATCATATGCATCACAAAACTTTCATGGCGTGATAAAACTGCAGGTCTCTTCTGCTTTCACACTTCCAAAAGAACTGCATACGTTTGTTTCATGATTTCTGTCACATTTTGTGAGACTATATTGTTGAGACTTGCTTTGGTGCTGATTGACTCATAAAGGGAAGAAATAAGATTTTACATATTTATCTGCAATTGTGCGTTTACAAATGACTTTTGCATTATTTTAGAATTTGTTTGCTTTAAATGAAGAGAAACTGTTGAAGAGCACTTTCAGTATATTGACCAGCAGGTTTCATTAAAGACTGGAAGAAGAAGCAAATATATTGTGGAAAGCTAAATACTGAAGTATATGTAGTATCTGGCTTATGATGAGTATTGTCCAGCCCTAATAAACATGAGAAATGTTCTGAATGCTCCTGTGGCTTTGGGACCAGACGTCGTGGGACTGCGGACAACAAGTCTGAGATCAAACCTGTTATACAAACTTAAATAAATAGGAAGAATGATAAATACAGTTAGAATTTAAAATGTCTGTTTACCCTTGTATCCTGTCAGGAAAAACCTTTCATTTCATGTCATTTTCATTGACGCCACTGTTTTTGACACATGTAAAAACTTAGTCAATTATTTAAACTTTTTGTCCCTAAATCTTTTAATTTTCTTCAGTTCTGACTAAAAATACCACATTCAATTATTTTTATCGTATTTTGAAAAAGACAATTCCCAAAGGTGGTCCATTTTTCATACAAAATGAAAATCGAACCTTTTATTACAGCAGTTAAGAATCAGTCCCAACTTCGACTTTAACCATTTTTGCAGAAGCAATTTTACTGCCCTCAACAGAGATGAGGTATGTGTTTGTAACAGAAAAGCAATGAAAAATCTCCAAAACTGTAGCAATGACAGCTAACTTAAAATAGAAAAATTCCAGCAGGACACAAGGGTTAAACGTGGGAAGAAGACATACATAATAATAAAAGCTGCTCTGGGCCAAGTTACCATGGTGACTTAGGACTTAGGCTCAGGTCAGAGTTTGGGCTAAAGCTTCTGGACAGCTCCACACTGACCACAGTGAGTGTGTGGACTTGAGACTTGTGCTGCTGTGCTGTTGTGATGTGATCTCCTCAAACACTGTCAGAGTTCATCAGAAAACGAACAAAGAAACCAAACAGATGACTATGTGTTGTCCCAGGACTCTACATGTGTGAACAGGAAAAGGCCACTCAGAGATTGGTGTTCGCTCACTCAGAATCGGTGTATGTTAGGCTCTGTCTCCCTTTTCTTCAGCTCCTCTCGGTAACAGTAGGAGCAGAAGTTACTAGTTTCAGGGTGTCCATAGTAGGGACAGTCCAGAGTCCGACAGCGGGTGGACAGCCCCCCTGCACTGCCCACAGAGTAGTGTCTGACTGGCATCCCGAGCCGGGGGTCTAAGTTGCAGCGCACGTCCCGGAAGCCGTTGGTGTATGTGGGTGTTAGTTCAGAGCGCAGATAGTCAGGCGTGCTGTACTCGGGGGGATAGGGTGGGCCCAGACACGACGGGCTGGCAGGAGGGTGGTACTGTAGATGTGGGGGGCCCTGTGCCAATGAGCCCTGTGCAGAGGGGCAGTGACGAGGTAAGGTGGCATAAGACGGCAGGCCCGGGTATGAGGCCGGACAGCCTCCTGCCAGCTGTCGGTGGCTGTCCACAGCTATGTGCACAACCTCAGGCAGAGGGTCTATGATGGAGGGCCGGGGGATGGGCACCACAGCAGAGTACATGGATGGGGCCAGTGGGGTAGGTTTAAAAGAGGGAACCTCCGGCTCCGCTTTGTGCTCGTAGGGCCGGTAGCTCAGGTCAGTGGCTCCCAGGATGTCCTTGTTGGGGCCATTGGGGGCCACTTTCTTCTCGGCCTCTCGTTTCTGCTGATCCTGCTCTGCTCTGAAGCGTTCTTCAGCATCCAGCAGGTAGCGCTGGATCATCTCCTCCTGGAAAGGCTGCCTGTTGCTGGTGGTGAGGAGGCTTGCCAGGATGAGCTTGCGTTCTCCCTGCATAGCGGCACGCAAGATGCCCAGGCTGGTCTTTACGTCAGTGCTGTACTTGTAAGGATCACTCTCAGTACTACTGCTGCTGCTGCTGCTGCTGCTGTGGCCCGGGACACGCTCACTCCCAGAGCCAGACTCCTCTGAGGTGGGAGCAGACTGACAGCTGTCTTTACTGTCCTTCCTGCTCCTGAACGAACCCTTCTTCTTTTCAGCCGTGTCGGCCTTGGCTCCCACGACTCCAGGAGTCTTCCCAGTCATCAGGCCCCCTACGTTCTTCTTCAGTTTGCTGCCTAGACTCTTGCCAAAACTGCCCAGTTTGTTGGCCACCGAATCGGCCCTCTTCTTGTCCTTGTCGACCTTGTCTTTCCTGCTCTTGTCCTTGTCCTTGGAGGTGGTGGACGTCTTAGCTCCGGTGCCCCCGGGGTCCGTGGTACCGTTGGAGTTACTGCTGACGGACTCTTTGTCTGACTCAGAGTCTGGAGGAGAGCGAGGGTCCTCTCCTGCTGAGGCTGTGGGAGACTCGGGCTGGGCCAGAGGGGCTTGCTGCTCACACACAAACACAACACACTGTTACACACACCATGGCCGCAGACAAGTCGCAGTCGGGTCATAGGTCAGTGTAGTCGGGTCAGTGTGGTCGGGTCAGTGTAGTCGGCTCAGTGTAGTCGGGTCAGTGTAGTCGGGTCAGTGTAGTCGGGTCAGTGTAGTCGGGTCAGTGTAGTCGGGTCACTGTAGTCGGGTCAGTGTAGTCGGGTCACTGTAGTCGGGTCAGTGTAGTCGGGTCAGTGTAGTCGGGTCACTGAGCGGGTTGTAGTCGGGTCAGTGTAGTCGGGTCAGTGTAGTCGGGTCAGTGTAGTCGGGTCAGTGTAGTCGGGTCAGTGTAGTCGGGTCAGTGTAGTCGGGTCAGTGTAGTCGGGTCAGTGTAGTCGGGTCAGTGTAGTCGGGTCAGTGTAGTCGGGTCAGTGTAGTCGGGTCAGTGTAGTCGGGTCAGTGTAGGGGTCAGGGGGTCAGTGTAGTCGGGTCAGTGTAGGTCGGGTCAGTGTAGTGGGTCAGTGTAGTGGGTAGTGGGGGGGGGGGGGGGGGGGGGGGGGGGGTGGGGGGGGGGCAGGGTGGGCAGGTAGTCGGGTCAGTGTAGTGGGTCAGTGTAGTCGGGTCGTGTAGTGGGCAGTGTAGTGGGTCAGTGTAGTCGGGTCGGAGTGGTAGTGAGGGGTCAGTGTAGTCGGGTCAGTGTAGTCGGGTCAGTGTAGTGTCAGTGTAGTCGGGTCAGTGTAGTCGGGTCAGTGTAGTCGGGTCAGTGTAGTCGGGTCAGTGTAGTCGGGGGTGGGGGTGTGTAGTGGGGTCAGTGTAGTGGGTCAGTGTAGTGGGTAGTGTAGGGGGGGGGGGGGGGGGGTCAGTGTAGGGGTCAGTGTAGTCGGGTCAGTGTAGTCGGGTCAGTGTAGTCGGGTCAGTGTAGTCGGGTCAGTGTAGTCGGTCAGTGTAGTCGGGTCAGTGTAGTCGGGTCAGTGTAGTCGGGTCAGTGTAGTCGGGTCAGTGTGGTCGGGTCAGTGTAGTCGGGTCACTGTAGTCGGGTCAGTGTAGTCGGGTCAGTGTAGTCGGGTCAGTGTAGTCGGGTCAGTGTAGTCGGTCAGTGTAGTCGGGTGCAGTTTTTACCTCACAGGGCAGAGGGAGCCAGGTGACAGTCATGTAGCTGTGCAGCATGTGCAGCTTGGCCTCCAGAGACAGAGCCACACTGGGACACAAACACAAATTATACAGGGATCATTTATACTGCCACAGAGGAACTACTGAAGAGGAACTACCACAGAGGAACTACAGCAGAGGAACTACAGCAGAGGAACTACAGCAGAGGAACTACCACAGAGCAACTACCACAGAGGAACTACAGCAGAGGAACTACCGCAGAGGAACTACAGCAGAGGAACTACCACAGAGGAACTACAGCAGAGGAACTACAGCAGAGGAAATATGAAAGAAACACAATGCAAAAGGAACTATGCCAGTGGAAGTACCTGGCTAGCATGACGTTGTCGGTGTCGTCTTTGCCCCACTCCCAGTCTTTCCCAGGATCCACAGCAAAGTGCAGAGGGAGGAGCTTGTGCTCTGAGTCTGTCAGAGGGATGACGACTGCCACAGACACAACATACTTATCACACATGACTCCACTAAAGTCACTGCAAGTTGCTGCTGTCATCCAGGCCTACCTTGTTCTTTGGTGCCGTCTTTCTGCTCCATGGACACCAGTGCAGAAAAGTGGGCCTGATCATACGCTAGCACCAGGGGAGAACGGTGACACTTTGATGCTGGCACCTCCAGAGGCAGGTATATGCCCCCGAATGGGATTGGAGCAAAGGCTGGGGACAAAACAGTTTTTAGACAAGGAGACTGCACACTCGTGTGAGAGTGATGCTGCTTTCACACCGGACAGCGTATTCGAGTCAAAATTTGCGCGTAAAAGCGTATTTTGAAGCAGAACATTTTGAAGCTGACGCTTTTAATGCACTTTGTTGCGTTCCCGCGTGTTTGCAGGCTTTGTTTTGCTCGTAGACAGATCACGTTCAGAGAGAGGAGGGAGATAGAGGCTGCTGCATTTATAAAATGTAACTTACCCAATCTTTCTTCTCCTCCAAGCAATGTTGTTTTGCTGCCTCTGTCCTCCTCAGCTCCTCCCGTTGTACAGCAGGTTTAAACATGGCAATGAACATTTTGAATAGATCCATGTGATGCGTTGTAAGTCCAGATCATGTGTTGTTTGTTTTGTGTCGCCAGATTTTCAGAGCAACGAACGACCATGCCTTTGAAAAAAAGCCCCAAACAAGCGACCTTTTGTTAAACAAGTGATCAAAAGACTTGAGTAAACAGTCGTTCTTTCCTCTTGATGTGAGAGGAGAACATGTCACGTGTCACAGGAGTGGAGTCTCTGATTGGCTGACGCCGACTTCCAACGTGCTGAAGATAAATTTTCCCAACTCCTGTGGCGGCCGCAGATTCCAGCAAAGTTGCGTCTGGCGCAGATTTAAGGTTCCAATCCACAAGACACTGCGTTTTCAGATGCCTAAACGCGCGTCAACGGAGGCCGCAGACGCCAATGCGCGCCGCAAAGCTCAAGACACGGGTTTAAACTGACTTAACATTGAAAATGGACGCAAAAACGCAAAGATGCTGTCTGGTCTGATCGCAGCATCAGAGTTAGAATCCTAAGCCATATTAAGATATGACACAAGCTGAGGAGAAGTTTATACATAAAAATACAAATTCGATAAAAATGTATTTAATAAACATCAAGAATTTGCAATTGGAACTTTTGTACCATCAGTCATTTGTTCAAATGGGTTGCAATTTAGTCCGTGTATGATTCGCTCATTCGATTTTTCGTTTTCAAAACAAAAAGGAAAATTGATTTGTTCTTTTTCGTTTTTCCGTTTTTGCTCAAAACAAAAAAAGGAAAATACTCTCTCTGATCAGTCTGTTTTCAATTTGGTTCTCGATTTAAACATGCAACATTTGGAGGAAGATAATATTAGGAAAAGCATACATTACATTTCAATAAAGCACGAGTAATTTAATGACTGTCCCTAACCTCAGAGTGGCTCCCCACACAAAGCCAAGGGGAGCGGGCTACATCCAGGGGAGTTGTCGCTGTTGTTGCGGAGCAAAATGACCCACCACAGCCTGTGAGGGCTGTTCCAGGTACCCCTGCTCCTCCCTCGGAGAGAGACTGAGCCAGGCTGCTGCCTTGGTGGGCGACATCCGCGGTGCCTTTCTGCCGTGGGATAGCTCCCCACGTAACCCAGGTACGTAGGAAGTGGCACTTCATTGGAGCTCTTAAGGCCAGAGCCCTGTACTACGAAGCTAGATTTGGGGTTTAGCGAGGTAAGTTCTGGGTTAAACCTGGTCTGGCGGTCCTACGAAACTGGATCACGTCCTATCGGGGTAGATCTCTATGGCAACATGCGGCAAACTCATAACCTGCTCCGGACCAGGATAAGTTCTGAATAAGTTAAAAAGACGAGGCGCTGGCCAATCAGAAACGAGAATTAAGCTGTTTGTAAAGAGGGGGAGAGAGAGAGATGAGAGAGAGCAGCGGAGAAATGAGGAAATGTGAAAGTTACGGCGTTTTCTTTTATATCAATGCGATGCTCACAGGCCCGGCACGTAACCTATTAAGAGCAGGATGAGATCTTAACAGTGACTGAAGAATCCCGTTTAATCTGTGTGATAATTAATAAATTCTTTCATTGTCAAGAAATAATGAATGACTGCACTTTGTGCACATTTGGCTGTGGATTTTTACACATCACTTTGACTCAGATAAAGGACACAGCTCATTCAACTAAACGGTCGATCTGTTAAATGTTTCGTCATGTCTGCACATTTGCTTTAGTCTGTTATATCGATGCATGACATTTAAATGAACTCTGCAGCGTAACTTCTTTGTCTGTGATTGGTTGATTAAGCACAGACTTCATTTGAAGCGCAGCGCGTTTCCTTCTTAGATTTTAACACTCGTATATTTCACTTCATGATTGACGTTTCCTCACGTTTCCTCACAAGTCCGCAACTCAGTTGTTCTGATTGGTCAGTTTGCGTTAACCCCGCCTCTGCTCCGTGAACGCGCACGGCTTCATTGAGAAAATCCAGGGTTAACAGATCCAATTGTGAACTCGTTTCGTAGGACAGCTTATCGAGAGAGGCTCATATCTGGGTTAGTCAACCCGGGTTAGAGAAACTTATCCAGAATAAGTTCAGCGACGTTCGTAGTACAGGGCTCAGCTGTGTGGTGCTACATAACACCCGGGATCTTATCTATCCCTTGGGCACTTTGTCCGGAGCTCAGGACCACAGAACTACAGGCGCTGACAGCGTACCCAGTTCAACTACGGTAAGTAAAGTGTGACTGACTTCACAACATCTGGAAAACCAAATTGAGAACAGATGGATCAGAGAGATTATTTTCCTTTTTCGTTTTATTAGTAAAAAAAAAAAAAAAAAAAAAAAAAAAAAAAAAAAAAAACATATCAAATTTTCCTTTTTTTGTTTTTGTTTTGAAAACAAAAAATCAAATGAATGAATCATACACAGACCCAATATGACAGATTATTAATTGACAGTTTATTTGACAGGGACAATGTGTAAAAACATTAAAGATGCGCTGCACCAGATTATAGATACAGATACAGATATACGCTCTCATACACACACACACACACAACAGAAAACTACTTTTTACACATTAAAATTACACATTAAAATTTCACTAAGACCAATATCACTCCGGACATATTTCTTAATGTTGACACTGCTGCTTTTCCAATAGTATTTTCTTAACATTGCATGAAAAATTCCTCATATCAGAGGAAAGTTTCAGATTCTGTGGGAGTTTGTTCCATTCTTTAATGGCTTTGAAAGAAAATGCTGTTTGTGCAAAGGTCGAGCTACGTTTAGGTCATCTGCAGTCATTGTGACTTGTGGACCTGGAGGTCCTGGTTGTCTGCTCAGAGCAGAGCTGGACACATTTTGTCATAGGAGGAGGCGCAATGTTATTTACAATTTTAAAGATTAGTCGCACATTTGAGTAGATGATTAAATTGTCAAAGTTTAGCATTTTATTTTGTGTAAGTATTGGACAATGATGGATCTCAGAGGTTTTTTATCTAAGACTTTAACAGCCTGATTATAGAGAGATTTTAGAGGTTTTATCGTTGTCTCACAGGCTTGTGACCAACAAGATATACAATAATTAAGATGAGAAATAATCATTGCATCAAGGTACACTTTTGCAGCGTTGTGGGTCAATTTATTTCGAATGTGTCTAAAAACCGACAAACTGTATTTAACAGTATTAGACACTTTTTTAACATAAGATAAGGGTCAATTAAACTATACTTATTTGGCTTCTAAATTTCTAAATTGATTCGTGCCCAGAATGTCAGTTGGCTTGTTTATATTCAAAACAGATCATTTCTGTACCTATAAGCATTTCCGCACTTCACAGTTCATTTCTTTTCCATGAGGCTTTCACAATGTGAGTCTAAAATAGGGCTGGGCGATGTGGCAAATAAATGTTATAAATAATAAATGCATGATTTTGTTGGAGCCAGATCACGATTTCGATTTTATCACGATTCATGACTATTTTTTTTTTGCCTGTGAGGTACAAATAAATATCAGATTTTTCATAAAATACTTGGTCAATGGCTAAATCCAAGTATTAAAGGCTGTCTTGTTGCCAGATTTTCAGAGTGAAACAAGTGACCAAGCCTTAGGAAAATGAATCCCAAAACAAGCAACCTCAGCCCTTCAAAAAATAATAATAATAATAATATTATTGAACGCTGCGTGTTGCCTCTAAACAAGTACTGATTTTTGCCATATTTTAATATTTTGTAAATCAAACTAGAAAAATGCTAAAATTCACCTCTTATATGACTTGAATGTTCAGCCCAAAAATCCACAACAATCAAAAATTATAAGAGACTTTGAAAAAAGATTGTGGGAAATCACGATATGACGATTTGATGAAAAAAGCAGATTGTCACAGAGATAAGCTCACCATTAGATTTGTATCACGATATTGCCCAGGCCAAGTCTAAAGTCGATACACAATCACACGTTAAACACTTTACTCAAGGACCAAAGTGTGTTTAGAAGAAGATGTTTGTGTCTAAATGATAACGCTAACAGGAAGTACAGAAATGAGTCGTTTTGAATATAAACAAGTCAACGGCTGTTCTGTGCACAGAGCCAATTAGTTATCTTGTATTCATACTCATTGTGGCTTGGTTTAAACAAATTTAGTTTGTCAAATAAAATGATTTGCAAATGGATCAAGAGTTTGTTTCTTGACGCGAATGACGTACAATTATTCTTCTGACTTCAAGTTAAAAGAGTTTTTCTTTTTAAGAACAAAATGTGTTTTATTTTTTAGTCTAGTTCTAGACTAAAAAGTCTAATTTTTCATGCTCAAGTTATTATGTTCTAAAATCATCAAATTTGAATTTATTATTTTTTGTCCATTAAAAATAAATTTCTACACATGTCTAGTGTCATTTTGAAATAATTTGTCTCTTTCCTAAAACCTCATCACAAGACAAGCGTTGGTAAACGATTATTGGAATAATCGATTAGCTTCAACTGATCAACTAGCGTAGCATCACAGGCCAATGTTATTTCAATGAGGTGGAGGTCAGCTAAAATGTGTATATGCAGTTCTTTGTTTAAAATGAGTGAAATCATTTTTAGGATATTTGCATATTAAGTACCATGTTACTGAGAGCACAATCTGCCTCTTGCCCTTCATCTGGAATTAGTCTAACTGCCTTAAATTCTAGAGTGTGGTTCTTTTCTGCATGTCCATTTGCAAGATGACTGCCTCAACAGAACACACACACACTGTCTGTATAGGCTGGTGTTGAAAACGAGCACTTGTATTAAACCACGTGCTAAACAAGGCATCTGGTTTGTTCAGTGCAGAGTTGTTCAATGTCCATATCAAATAAATAAATGAAATGAAATAGGTATGTGTCAAAAGGATGTGTGGAGAAAAAAGTGTGGTACCTTCTCCTCCAGAGTCGCGCAGCATCGTGTCAGCCACTACGATGATGGGTCTTTTCAGGACATGTGCCAGGACAAAGACATGAAACTCCTCTAAGCTCTCATACACAGGTTCCTCTGACGACTCGGCCCTGAACACAAACACAAAGGTAAACACAGGTATTCCTCACATTGTGAGGGCAAAAGTTGTATATGAAGAATGAAGTTTTTTTGGTTGCACGCACACACTTTTATATAAACAATGAGATCATATATATTTGCTTTAATAAATACTGAAGTCATGTATCTGTTATAATAAATACTTATAATGCTTATCTACTGTCGCTTTATTCTGTGGGGAGACTGATAAATCACAGTCAAAATCCTGTACTAACTTTAAAGGACTGGTGTTAGATTTAAAGGTCTACATGTTATTGTTATTGTAACCTATTTTATCTAGTCTTGTGATTTTACTTAGCCTTAATATTTTCTTGTCTGCTTTGATCTTGATGCTGGTGTCGGTACATTTGCGCGTTTGCGTCTCTCCGCTTGTGTTTGTGTGCAGCGGTCCGGGCTTTTCGCGCACCGTGCCAGACAAACACACGTGGAACCGGGACAGAGCAGCGCCAACAAGCAGTAAGATGCCTAATCTGCCACATCATTTCACCAACTTTACTCCACACAAACGATACGGCTCTGTTCACTTGTGGAATAAACACAGCGCCGCTTTCAAATCCTTTTCATTTCAGCCTGTGAAGCTGACTACACTGTAAAAATAACACTGCAACAAATATTAACAAAAATTTTAAATAAACCGTTAAAAGTGTAAATGTACAAAATAAACTTAATATTTGTTGAACTTTGTTTCAAGTTGATATTGAATTTTTTCTTTTGTTTATTTTTATTTATTTATTTATTGGAACCACATTTAGCTGCAGCAAAGCTGCCGCTATTCTTACAGTGGTCCAACTCAGACACATTTTACATCATACATAAATATACTGAAAAAGATTAAATTAGCATATGACATTGCGTAACCCTACACACACAAAAGCAGTTTACAGAATATTAATGAATTCATTCATTCATAGCTTATATCAGAAACACTAACATTACCACTAACTATTATGTTGCATCAGATATGCTTTCAATGATCTTTTAAAAGTTAGTTTATTTCCTAACTTAGTAAGTTCTTCAGGTAAAGAGTTCCACAGTTCCATGGCTCTATACACAGCTGTTCTCTTCATCATATTTGTTTTGGCCTTTGGCAGTGTAAATCCATCACTTACAGCATGTCCAGTTGAATGACAATGTATGTTTTTGCTTAAGGACAATTTCTGAAATAAGACAGAAGGTACTTTTGTATGAAGTATATTTCTAATAAATACTGCTGTTGAATAATCAAATCTTTCTTGAACTAACAACCAACCTAATTGTTTATGCATTTTTATAATACTTGTACAATAGTGACATCTCAACACTGTACGAGCAGCTCTGGTTTGTATAATTTGAAGTTGATTGAGAGTTTTTCTTGTTGCACTGGCCCAGACTATTGAGCAATAATCTAGATATGACAGAACTAAGGCTTGTGTTATTGTTCTGACTGTATCCCTGTACATCTTCTGATGGCTCATATCCCATTGCCCATTTTACAGATCATGTTGTTTACATGTTTGGTCCATGATAATGTGTTATCTAAAATTATGCCCAAAAGTTTGATCTCTACAACCTGTTCCACCACAGTGCCACCTACTGTCAGCTTTAAGGTTGGTCTTGTCTGTATGTTCGATTTTGACCCAACTATGATACTTTTAGTTTTACTAGCATTTAATACTAGCTTGTTTGATTTTATCCACTGGAAAATAGCATTTAGCTCCACATCTAATTTTGTGCTTAAATCATTTGCTGTTGTAGCAGACATGTACACTGTGGAATCATCCGCATACATCGACATTTTTGCGTCCTTTAACACATGTGGTAAATCATTAGTATAAATTGTGTACAATAAGGACCCAAGGCAACTACCCTGTGGAACTCCACATCTCACAGGACTGACATCAGAAAATGACCCATTGAAAAACACAGTTTGCTTCCTATTTGTCAAATAGCTTCTGAACCAATACAACGAAGGGGCTTCAAATCCATAACATTTAAGTTTACTTAAAAGCATTTCATGATTAATTAAATCAAAAGCAGCTGTAAAATCAAGTATTACTGCACCTATTACTTTCTTTTTATCCATCTCCTTCATCCAGTCGTCTGTCATTTGAACCAGAGCTGTAGCTGTGGAGTGTCCTGCTCTGTATGCATGTTGGTAATCAGTGTTAAAGTCATTTTTATCAAAGTAACTTTTTACTTGTCCAAAGACTATTTGTTCCATTAGTTTACTCAAAGCTGGTAGTAGGCTAATCGGCCGACTGTTTGATTCAGAAAAGGGCTGCTTATTATTTTTTGACAAAGGGATTATTTTGGCTATTTTCCATTTTTGTGGTACTGAACCTTTTTCAAAACTTTGATTTATTATGTGACACACTACTGGTGCAATATCGTCTACTATTAGTTACTAATTGTTGATGTTAAAAAGAAAACACTTTTAGATATACTTATATACTTTTAATAGATAATAATCTGATTTTTAGTCACCGCGGCGAGTAAGGCGGGCGCGAAATATTTTCTTTTTCCTGAGGGGGGGGCTCGGCAAAAAATAAAGGAGAAGCACTGGTCTAAGTCTAGAAGCTACAAAACCAATGCATAATGGGCCTGTACATAAGAGCGAGAAGCAGAGACAGTAGGAGCACAGACACAGTGGCCTTGAGTCTCGAAGTGCAGGTGCAGAGGAAGAGGTAGGAACCATGATCTTCATCATCTTCATCATCATCTTTTGCATATTCATATCGTATGTTATATCTGGGTCCGAGGGAAAGGCGAGCGGTCAGACTGTACCTACGCCTGGCATAAGTCTTGCATAGTCTGTGAGCTACCAGGGAAAGTTAGTCACACACTCACCCATTAGTGCTGCTGCTGTTGTAGTGGATTCTAGGTTCACTGGAGGCCAGCTTCAAAAGCTCATTCCACTCCTTCTGCCACTCGTCCTCTGTGTAGACAAGGCCCGACTGTCCCAACAAGCAAGAGACAGGACATTAGGACAGACTCACCCCAACAACAGGACATTAGGACAGACTGACACCAACAACAGGACATTAGGACAGACTCACACCAACAACAGGACATTAGGACAGACTCACACCAACAACAGGACATTAGGACAGACCCACACCAACAACAGGACATTAGGACAGACTCACACCAACAACAGGACATTAGGACAGACTCACCCCAACAACAGGACATTAGGACAGACTCACATCAACAACAGGACATTAGGACAGTCTCACATCAACAACAGGACATTAGGACAGACTCACATCAACAACAGGACATTAGGACAGACTCACCCCAACAACAGGACATTAGGACAGACTCACACCAACAACAGGACATTAGGACAGACTCACATCAACAACAGGACATTAGGACAGACTCACCCCAACAACAGGACATTAGGACAGACTCACCCCAACAACAGGACATTAGGACAGACTCACCCCAACAACAGGACATTCAACGTTGTGTTTTATAAGAACACTTGATAAAATATGTTTCTTAGCATTTGTTCTCCTTTTGGCAAAACATGTACCCTCTAGACCTCCTTCGTCCCGCCCACCTCTCGCCACAGAAAGCTCTCCATACAGACCGGACGTCCATATTTGGCAACTCTTGACTTTTTATGAAGTTGTAAATTTACCCAAATTGTCGTAATTTCTGGATTATAAGCAGCTACTTTTTTCATGAGCTTTGAACTATGCGGCTTATAGGGCAAAGCAGCAAAATTATAGATTCTCATAGACTTACCTTAGACTAGCCCTAACCCTATATATGTACTTTATCATTTTTCTTACTTAAAACTAGTGGGTGTGACTTATATTCAGGTGCGCTCAATAGGGCAGAAATTACAGTACCTGATCTAACCCTAACCTTACCTGTCTTTGGGGTATAAATGTTGACAATTACACATTAGCTAGCATAGTCACGAGCGGTAGGTGACCATAAATGGGCTTCCGGTGTGGACAAAAAGGTGATTCTGCTCTGTGGAGGGAGGTGGGCAGTACGTGCCTGCAGCCAGAAGCTAGCACTCACTGCTGACATTTAGAATGATGTCATCTGCAGCATACAGTAGACATTAAATAAGTAGACGTGTTGCTACAACACAAACAGCACAATGCCATATTCCTCCAGTAGACAGGATAATGTAAATCAATTGAACATAATTGCAGAAGTTGCACTTTTATGAATAAAACGAGCTTAAACAAGCGATTTCAGCAAAAACCATGAGCAAAACAAACTGATTTGTGTCTTATGAAGCTTTATTAAACAATACATTATGTTTCCAAAGCGGATACATTCATAGGTAGAAAATGCTATTCACTTGCCGATTCGACCTGGACACTCCTCCACAGATAAGTGAAGCTACTGTATATGTACAACTTCTATTTGGAGATGTCCTTTTTCTGCTGTTTTCACTAGTGACATGTAAAAGATGATGTTTAGTGTTATAAAAGTCCTAAATGATTCACTTCATGATTCATTTGAAGTTTGCTAGCCGTTCGCAATTTTATACACAAACTTAGCCTATAAAACACTAACAAGTGTGTAAACTCAACAGTAAGTTGTAGGTGGTAGGTTTGTACCAGCGAACCTCTCCAAATCTTTCATAACTTAGGTATTTTGCGGGTTAATGCTAACGGCTATAGAAACAAAGATTGCAATTTTTAAAAAGGCTTAATTATATTCTCAAATAACAATATTTTGACTAAAAACCTCTGTGAAGTTTAGATCTGTAAATAGTTATAGCAGCAGTTGTAGTGTTGTTTATTAGGACAATGTACAATTACATTAAACACAATGACAGAAATGATTGGACCAGATTCTACCTTTACAGTAGCAGCAGTAGTGCCTTACACTGAGTGCGAGTTCAGCGCTAGTCGGGACTTACGCGACTCTTGTAAGACTTAGAAAGTGCTTAAAACCTATGTGCCCTTGTACTGACACTGACCTTGGAGCAGTGAGAGTGCACGTCTGAGAATCACCCAGGCGAGTGCAGAAAGAATCCATAGACAGTCTATTTTCCTAAAGCGCAGCAGTTTGATGCGACTTTCAAGTCAAAATAAGAGCATACTCGCGGGAATTACCAGCCGCAGTGGACTGGAGTTGATGTAAAAGGCACTTTGCAGGAAACTCGCACGTGTCCAGTGTACAGGAGGCGTAAAGCTTGTTTCTTTGTGAATGCCAGTCAGATTATAAGAAACATCACATCACTTTACTGCTTAAAATATAGCATATATGTCAACACTGAGGCGTTTGATTAGGTTAAAAGTATAATGGAAGGAGTGGTCTTGTACCTCTTTGTTCTGCTGTGTCTGCTGCCACCTCCAGCGTCTCCTCAGGGCCTCTTTCTCCAGGCCGTGGTCCATGAGGGCATAGAGGGACTTCCGTAGCATAAGGTCACGGTCGTGGAAGCCCCACATGCCTGAGCACAAAACAGCAGTTATCTATCTTCAGGGTTTTAAACATCGTCTGTCTTACCTAGAGAGGCGGCGTGTAACAGGCAGTTCCCGTCTCCACTGGTCGCCAACGGCAAAAGATTCTGACAGTTTGGAACCACTTTGGTCCACCAATTTAACCTCCCTGTAAACAAAAAACAAAATATAAGCATCAGGTATGGAAGAGCAGGCACTAACTGAAGCCTCATTCAGAATTTACACCTGAAGCTGCTGCAACAAGTAATGTAGGCAGAGCGACATGTGCGCGTATTGTCAGAAGCATCAATCTGCACTAGACACATCAGTTACGTGCTGCTACTGTGCCGGTGTAAATTGGTTGTAATGAAGTGTCTTTAATACTACGATGTCATCACATTCTACAATGAGATCTGAATCTGAATTCCTTTTAACAAAACACAGGTGATGTATTGAATTGTGACATCTTTAGGTTCAGACCCTGATTTGATTGGACAGAAACATGTCTGCTAACTTTATCAAAAACTAAAATAAATAATAATAAAAACTTGAAAAGCCAGTATCAAAGCCTGAAAAGTGGTTTGTTAGCTATGCCACAGAAGGTTAATAAGGTTATTTGTTGCATTTCTACAACAGATAGGATGGTTCTTACAGTAGTATTGAACTATTCAGTATGTTTCAATTGAATTCAAATCTGGTGTTGGGATCAATAGTTGTGTGTCCCTCTTGCTTTGTGTTGTCCTGTGTGCGGTCGGTTAGGAAATGTGCTTTTGCACTCAGAGAAAGTAAACATGTTCTATCAGCTGGGTTTATTCTTTCTGACACTTCTTGATTTACAAAAATAGACCCAAGAAAGACATAAACGTTTTGAGATCACTTTTGCGACACATATCGATAAAAGTTGTCAACGCCCTTCCATCACGATTCCCAGGGGAAGAACGATTGTATTACATTTTATATTAAATTATGGTTAGTTGAACATGTATACCAGCGTGCTCCAGAGCCTCCATCATGGACATGTCTGTCTGATCTCACTGGTGTGTTATGGTTAGTTTGACATGTCTGTCTGATCTCACTGGTGTGTTATGGTTAGTTTGACATGTCTGTCTGATCTCACTGGTGCGTTATGGTTAGTTTGACATGTCTGTCTGATCTCACTGGTGCGTTATGGTTAGTTTGACATGTCTGTCTGATCTCACTGGTGCGTTATGGTTATTTGACATGTCTGTCTGATCTCACTGGTGCGTTATGTTAGTTGACATGTCTGTCTGATCTCACTGGTGCGTTATGGTTAGTTTGACATGTCTGTCTGATCTCACTGTTGCGTTATGGTTAGTTTGACATGTCTGTCTGATCTCACTGGTGCGTATGGTAGTTTGACATGTCTGTCGTGATCTCACTGGTGCGTTATTGTTAGTTTGACATGTCTGTCTGATCTCACTGGTGCTTATGGTTAGTTTAATGTCTGTTGATCTCACTGGTGCGTTATGGTTAGTTTGACATGTCTGTCTGATCTCACTGACATGTCTGTCTGCGTTATGGTTAGTTTGACATGTCTGTCTGATCTCACTGGTGCGTTATGGTTAGTTTGACATGTCTGTCTGATCTCACTGGTGCGTTATGGTTAGTTTGACATGTCTGTCTGATCTCACTGGTGCGTATGGTTAGTTTGACATGTGTCTGATCTCACTGGTGCGTTATGGTTAGTTTGACATGTCTGTCTGATCTCACTGGTGCGTTAGTTTGACATGTCTGTCTGATCTCACTGGTGCGTTATGGTTAGTTTGACATGTCTGTCTGATCTCACTGGTCCACTGGTCTGCGTTATGGTTAGTTTGACATGTCTGTCTGATCTCACTGGTGCGTTATGGTTAGTTTGACATGTCTGTCTGATCTCACTGGTGCGTTATGGTTAGTTTGACATGTCTGTCTGGGTTAGTTTGACATGTCTGTCTGATCTCACTGGTGCGTTATGGTTAGTTTGACATGTCTGTCTGATCTCACTGGTGCGTTATGGTTAGTTTGACATGTCTGTCTGATCTCACTGGTGCGTTATGGTTAGTTTGACATGTCTGTCTGATCTCACTGGTCACATGTCTGTCTGATCTCACTGGTTATGGTTAGTTTGACATGTCTGTCTGATCTCACTGGTGCTGACATGTGTCTGATCTCACTGGTGCGTTATGGTTAGTTTGACATGTCTGTCTGATCTCACTGGTGCGTTATGGTTAGTTTGACATGTCTGTCTGATCTCACTGGTGCGTTATGGTTAGTTTGACATGTCTGTCTGATCTCACTGGTGCGTTATGGTTAGTTTGACATGTCTGTCTGATCTCACTGGTGCGTTATGGTTAGTTTGACATGTCTGTCTGATCTCACTGGTGCGTTTGGTTAGTTTGACATGTCTGTCTGATCTCACTGGTGCGTTATGGTTAGTTTGACATGTCTGTCTGATCTCACTGGTGCGTTATGGTTAGTTTGACATGTCAGTCTGATCTCACTGGTGCGTTATGGTTAGTTTGACCATGTCTGTCTGATCTCACTGGTGCGTTATGGTTAGTTTGACATGTCTGTCTGATCTCACTGGTGCGTTATGGTTAGTTTGACATGTCTGTCTGATCTCACTGGTGCGTTATGGTTAGTTTGACATGTCTGTCTGATCTCACTGGTGTGTTATGGTTAGTTTGACATGTCTGTCTGATCTCACTGGTGCGTTATGGTTAGTTTGACATGTCTGTCTGATCTCACTGGTGCGTTATGGTTAGTTTGACATGTCTGTCTGATCTCACTGGTGCGTTATGGTTAGTTTGACATGTCTGTCTGATCTCACTGGTGCGTTATGGTTAGTTTGACATGTCAGTCTGATCTCACTGGTGCGTTATGGTTAGTTTGACATGTCTGTCTGATCTCACTGGTGTGTTATGGTTAGTTTGACATGTCTGTCTGATCTCACTGGTGCGTTATGGTTAGTTTGACATGTCTGTCTGATCTCACTGGTGCGTTATGGTTAGTTTGACATGTCTGTCTGAGCTCACTGGTACGTTATGGTTATTTGACATGTCTGTCTGATCTCACTGGTGCGTTATGGTTAGTTTGACATGTCTGTCTGATCTCACTGGTGCGTTTATGGTTAGTTGACATGTCTGTCTGATCTCACTGTGCGTTATGGTTAGTTTGACATGTCTGTCTGATCTCACTGGTGCGTTATGGTTAGTTTGACATGTCTGTCTGATCTCACTGGTGCGTTATGGTTAGTTTGACATGTCAGTCTGATCTCACTGGTGCGTTATGGTAGTTTTGACATGTCTGTCTGATCTCACTGGTGCGTTATGGTTAGTTTGACATGTCAGTCTGATCTCACTGGTGCGTTATGGTTAGTTGACTGTCAGTCTGATCTCACTGGTGCGTTATGGTTAGTTTGACATGTCAGTCTGATCTCACTGTGCGTTATGGTTAGTTTGACATGTCAGTCTGATCTCACTGGTGCGTTATGGTTAGTTTGACCTAATGTCAGTCTGATCTAACTGGTGCGTTATGGTTAGTTTGACATGTCTGGTCTGATCATCACTCGGGCGTTATGTTAGTTGAACATGTCTGTCTAGCTCCACTGGTGCCGTTATGGTTAGTTTGACATGTTGTCTGATCTCACACTGGTGCGTTATGGTTTAGTTTGACACATGTCTGTTAATCTCACTGGTGCCGTTATGGTAGTTTGACAGGTCTGTCTGATCTCACTGGTGCGTTATGGTTCGTTTGACATTCAGATCTGATCTTACTGGTGCGTTATGGTTAGTTTTGGACATGTCAGTCTGTCTCACTGGTGCGTTATTGGTTAGTTTTGTCATGTCTTGTCTGATCTCACTGGTGCGTTATGGTTAGTTTGACATGTCAGTCTGATCTCAACTTGTGCGTTTATGGTTAGTATTGACATGTCTGTCTGACTACTGTGTGTTATGGTTAGTTTGACAGTCTGTCTGATCTGCTCACTGGTGCGTTATGGTTGTTTACATGTCTGTCCTGTCTCACTGTGCGTTATGGTTAGTTTGACATGATCTGTCCTGATCTCACTGGTGCGTTATTGGTTAGTTCTGACATGTCTGTCTTGATCTCACTGGTGGCGTTACTGGTTAGTTGACATTCAGGTCTGATTCACTGGTGCCGTTTATGGTTAGTTTGCATGTCTGTCCTGTCTCACTGGTGTGTTATGGTTAGTTTGACATGTCTGTCCTGATCTCACTGGGTGCGTTATGGTTAGTTTGACATGTCTGTCTGATCTCACTGGTCGCGTTATGGTTAGTTTGACATGTCTGTCTGGCTCACTGGTACGTTAGGTTAGTTTGACATGTCTGTCTAGATCTCACTGGTGATTGATGGTTACGTTGACATGTGAGTCTGATCTCCACTGGTGCGTTATGGTTAGTTTGACCATGTCAGTCGATCTCACCTGGTGTGTTATGGTTAGTTTGACTGTCTGTCTGATCTCATGGGTGGCGTTATGGTTAGTTTTGACATGTCTGTCTATCTCACTGGTGTGTTTATCGGTTGTTTTTTTGGTGACATGTCTGTCTGATCTCACTGTGTGTTATGGTTAGTTTGACATGTCTGTCTGATCTCACTGGTGCGTTATGGTTAGTTTGACATGTCTGTCTGATCTCACTGTGGCGTTATGGTTGTTTTGACATGTACTGCACTGTCATGTCTGTTCAGATCTCACTGGTGCGTTATAGGGTTAGTTTGACATGTCTGTCTGATCACGGTAGCACTGGATGGCGTTAATGTTTAGTTTGCATGTCAGTCTGATCTCACTGTTGTGCGTTCTGGTTAGTTTGACATGTCAGTCTGCTCACTGGTGCGTTATGGTTAGTTTGACATGTTCAGTCTGATCTCACTGGTGGTTATGGTTAGTTTGACATGTCAGTCTGATCTCACTTGGTGCGTTATGGTTAGTTGACTGTCTGTCTGTCCTCACTGGTGCGTTAGGTTAGTTTGAATGTCTGTCTGACTCACTGGTGCGTTATGGTTAGTTTGACATGTCTGTCTGATCTCACTGGTGCGTTATGGTTAGTTTGACATGTCTGTCTGATCTCACTGGTGCGTTATGGTTAGTTTGACATTCTGTTGATCTCACTGGTGCGTTATGGTTGTGACTGTCAGTTTGATCTCACTGGTTGCGTTATGGTTAGTTTGACATGTCTGTCTGATCTCACTGGTGACGTTTGGTTAGTTTGACATGTCTTGTCTGATTCTCACTGGTGCGTTATGGTTAGTTTGACATGTCTGTCTTGATCTCACTGGTGCGTTAGGTTGTTTGACATGTCTGTCTGATCTCCTGGTGCGTTATGGTTAGTTTGACATGTCGGTCTGAATCTCCTGGGTGCGTTATGGTTAGTGTTGACATGTCTGTCCTGATCTCACTGGTGCGTATTATGGTTAGTTGACATGTCTGTTGATCTCACTGGGTGCGTTTATGGTTAGTTTGACAGTCTGTCTGATCTCACTGGTGGTTATGGTTAGTTTGACATGTCTGTTTGATCTCACTGGTGCGTTATTGTTAGTTTTGACATGTCTGTCTGATCTCACTGGTGCGTTATGGTTAGTTTGACATGTAGAAGTGTACCAGCGTGCTCCAGAGCACCATCATGGACTGCTCTATCAGGTCCCTCTCGATGAAATTGCGGAAGTCTTCTCGTACACGGTGAGGTTGGGCAGCTGAAGGTGCACAAAGGTGTTTCCGGAGGAGCTCACTGCTGGTACCGCAGTGGAAACATGAGAGCGAGCCAAAGACACAATGGTGGAGCTGCGTGGGAGATTCCCCGGGACAGGCGCTTCTCTGTGACTGAAAACACACACACACATACACACAGTTAGTGCTAAACACACTGGGACCACAAACTGTCACAGCTCTGATTCAGAGCCTTTAAAGTCTTATGAATGATGTGAGTTACCTTTTTGTTATCCTGCTGACATTGACTTAACATAACAGCTGGAGGTTTGTCTGTGAGATACGATTCCTTCCCCTCTGAGCCTCAGAAAAACACAGCTTTGATGGTCCTGATCTGTGATGTTGTAGGTGGATGTTTCTGCACTGTTTTAAAGCTTCTTCTTTTTTTTTTTGTTCTACTTACTTTGTAGATTAATATCTGCTGTACATATACATATTAACTTAACATGAGTCAAGAAGAGAACAGTTCTAAACTGATGACATCATATAATTATTGGTATTCATTTTGTAATCAGATTTAGAATAAGTTATACAAACGGAATAACTCATATATACTGTAATTCTGTTTACATTTTTTATTTATGTACTTAATTATTTTTTTATTGATTTATTTGAGCAACAGTTTTATGAACTGTTGCTCAAATAAATAAAAAAAGAGAACAGATAAAAAAATAAATGTAACGACAGAAAGTGATGCTCAAAAGGAGTATGTGCCCCCTCCCCACACAAATACAAATACAGCTGTACAGAGACTGTAGTAAAAGTAAAAAGAGAAATACGTCAGTCTTTATACTTCAGGACAAGTCATTTTGGTTTAATCAGTATCTTCGGAGTATTGCGTCGCAGAGGCAAACAGACTTCTAATTGTGATGTGATGTAATGTTTTATTTATGTAATACATTTACACAGCTCCAGAAGTGGTCTCTTACATTAGCCAAACAAATTCAATAATGTTGCATCTCATTTTTATAAGGCATATTCATTTAAGCCCAAAGACATGGATATAAATACAGTTTAAGGCTTTTTTTAATAAAGCCGCCAAATAATAAACGGAAATGTCCAAAATGTTTGTAAAATTCCAAAACTTTTCCATGTCCTGGGAATTTAATATGTTTCCGGTGTTTTTCATGACTGTACGAACACTGACTTTAAGTTTCTAAATCATCCAGAGACATTCGATTATTCCTCCTGTGCTGTTTACTTTGCAGATGACGCTCTAACTCAATTCTACACGACTGTCGTTTGTGTTTTTAGTCCCAATGCAATAAATGCCCGGCTAAAGGTTCAAATGTATTTAAAAGAGCAATGATCCGTCAGGTTTGTCCAAAATACTGGGAGAAAACATGTCCAGAGAAGAAGTGTAAAGATAGGGACTGTCACAGCTGCTCTCCTCTTCTGACTACACTGAAACAAAACCTATTATGTAGAAGTTAGTTTACTGGCTGAGCTAGTCCAGCGTGCCTCAAACCTGTGAATCTTCTCTTCCGTTTTATTCATTTCCTTTGGGGAACTAGCTAAAAGGCACTAAAGTAGATGAGTATTTAGTGGGCACAAAGTGAACACAAGCTACAGGTGATAATCTCGTTGAGACCTTCACAAGGGAAAATACATGTGTTTCAAAATGGGCTTTTTGTGACTCAGTTGAACTGTACCTCGGTCTACGGTTGAACTCTTCCCTAAAATTTGAAATGGATATCAACATCTTCCCAGAACAGAATCAACAGCTTCAACAGAAATGAGCACTCACCACTGCAGCCTCTACTCTCTGTGTGTCCTCACATTCCCCTCATCTCAGGTCATTACTAAACATTCTTAAAGCTTGTACAACCTTTGGTCAAAGGCTCAGCTCAGCTGAATCTAATGCAGCGGGCTTTCAAAACTTTTTAACTCTTTTGATTTTCTCTTTTTTAGAATCTCAAGGAGAAAGTCAACACGTTGTTAACAATGTATTTTTGTGAGATTTTAGCTCTGTGCCCAAAAGAAGCACTTTTTCAATGTCATATTTACCTGGCATGTGAAGGTTTGAACATGGTGCACTGACTATCAGATGAAGTCCGTTCTCTGCTCTGGGATTTTTGAATCGGTACAATTTAAAACTTTATTAATATAATTTATTTTTTTCGAAATCTCTATTGGAGTTTATAGTGGGAATCAGGGGTGGGTGTGACTGCTAAGGTCCATGAGCACTTCCAGCAGAATGTTTTCAATCCAAAATGCAGTATTTATGAACTAAGTAACGTGTCTGTGAAAGATACCCATTACATATCTTTCACATACATTCTAATCCACAAACATAGACTGACCTTGCACCACCTCCTCTTGCCTCTGCAGAAGCGGCCGGCCGACTCGAGCCATCTCTTTCTCTGGAGGCGAAAAGGCCCTGTCCTCGCTGAAAGAGTAGGACAGGTTCACCGCGTGCACCTGACGGAGCTGCTCGAAGTCGCTCAGAGCGGCTGTGAAGTCCAGTTCTTCCCTACAGGTCAGAGAAATGTGTTTACAGCGGCCTTGTATGAGCAAAACAGAGCACAGGAAAGGCCCAAACAGCGGCTGGTATGAACAGAAGAACACTGAAGAGGCAGAGAAAGTGTTTACAGCATGGACAAATGTGTTGTCAGCGCTCTATCAGGGCCAAAGGTTACTAGAACACTGTGTGACATATCAGAACAAGTGTGCAGCGTGTGCCAGCCTCCACCTTCTGCAGGCTCAGGTTGAAAAGTGGGTTTTCAATTGTCTATTTAAGAAATACTGTTAAATGATTAAATCACAGTAGTAAAAATTGTATATTTTGAACATGTGTGAATAATGTTAATGAAAAATTTCTCTCAATGATTGAAAATTGCCTTGTGTATCTTTTTGGAACAGTTGGTAACGCTCTTTTCAATTAGATGCTGAGAGAACTCGGAGTCAGATTCACCCTGTGCTCTTAAACTGCATAACTCCTTCTGCACCATTGTCTAGTGATGTGTAGTTCATGAACGATACGATTCTTTTGAATGACACCTCACTGTGACTATTAGAATCGAGTCACTCCTTTCGTCAGTGAGGAGGAAACAAAAACAGAGGGCCGGACAGACAATCTACCTGGTGGACTCATAACACAGGACAGTCCACCCTGAGGAGCTGTAGCAGACTCATAACACAGACAGTCCACCCTGAGGCGCTTGTACCAGACTCATAACACACAGACATGTCCACCCTGAGGAGCTGTACCAGACTCATAACACAGACAGTCACCACCCCTGAGGAGCTAGGTACCAGACTCATAACACAGCACAGTCCACCCTGAGAAGCTGTAGCAGACTCATCAACACACAGACAGTCCACCCTTGAGGCCGCTGGCACCAGACTCATTAACACAGACAGTCCACCCTGAGGAGCTGTACCAGACTCATAACACAGACAGTCCACCCTGAGGAGCTGTACCAGACTCATAACACAGGACACAGTCCACCCTGAGGAGCCTGTACCCAGGACTCATAACACAGACAGTCCACCCTGAAGAACTGTACCAGACTCATAACACAGACAGTCCACCCTGAGGAGCTGTAGCAGACTCATAACACACAGAAACAAGTACCATCAACCTGAAGAACGCTGTACCAGACTCATAGACAGTCCACCCTGAGGAGCTGCACCAGACTCATACACAGACAGTCCACCCTAGGAGCTGTACCAGACTCATACACAGACAGTCCACCCTGAGGCGCTGCACCAGACTCATAACACGACAGTCCACCCTGAGGAACTGTACAGACTCATAACACAGACAGTCCACCCTGAGGGCTGTACCAACTCATAACACAGACAGTCACCCTGAGGAGCTGTACCAGACTCATACACCAGACAGTCCACCCTGAGGCGCTGTACCAGACTCATACACAGAAGTCACCCTGAGGGCTGTAGCAGACTCAGAACACAGAAAGTTCACCTATAGCCCACACAGTTCTTTGGTCTTACAAAGTTTGACCAGTGCGGCATGTGAGAGATGGAGATGACGAATAGAGACTGGTCAGAGCTTCACAGGTTGAGGCGCCAGGGGTTTAGGCAAATCGCCTCTGCTGAGCTGACCCCAAATATAGCCAACTTACTTACTTACTCAAAGAGACGGCCGTATTTATTTACCGGCGTGGTACAATTACAGACTATTCTGACTTTGGAGAAAGGTGTACACAGTGGTGCTTTGTGGAGGGAAAATGTTTGTGACATTCACATTTTTCTGGATGTTTTCAGTGAAATTCATTCAGAATCACTTCAGAGAGATAGACAGATCAGTCTAAAGTGAGCCAGGTTAGCCGGTCTGTGTGTGTAAGGCTAATGAGTGTGTGTGAGTGTGTGTTGAAGTACTCACCCTCCAGCAGGTCTCGAGCCAGGCCTGGCTCAGCTCCGGTGGAACGAACAAAGTCGGACAGCACCGCGTCCATGTCCACGGTCATGTGATCATGAATTCAGACGGATGTGGAGGATCCAGGAGAGAAACGACTCGTGTCACAGCCACACCTGCCACACACACACAACACACAGAGCTACTGTCAAAACACTTTTTACACAATAGAGCATTAGAACTAAGGCAAAAATATGATAAGAATACCTTATAAAATGTGTTTCTTAGATTTGAGTTTCTTCAAATTTAAAAGCTTTGCTGCTGTCAGGGCAACTGTACAGAGTCAAGCTAACCTGTTTGTCAGATAGGGCTGGGTATTGCCAAGAGCCTTCCGATACGATACGTATCCCGATACACGTATATGCTGATATCATTTCTCAATATGTCATGTATCAAGTGTCAAACTGCTCTTTATGTTAGACACAAGTGTCTTACAAATAAGTCATTGTTCAGCTCAATAGTTTCAGCCTTTAAGCTGCAGTCCAGTTTCAGAAGTGTAAATGATATGAATTTAAATTTGCCGATACACCTCCCTGTAACGATACGCGTATTGCCAATGAGCTTGTCACGATATATCCCCGTATCGATACATTGAGTACAGCCCTATATCAATGGCAGTTGGGAATTTAGAAACTTTACTGTCACTCAACAAATAATTTCCTCATCAGTGGACTCAAAAACCTTTTATCTGCGCACTGAAGTTAATAAGATTCTGTGACAGAAACAGAAGTTGATCTGATTTCTCTTTATACATCACACACAACTTTTAGCAGAAGTTGTGATTGTTTATATTCATCAGCACTTTATCCTTACTAGGGATGCAGGTTTTCAAATTTGTCTTTAACCGTTAGTTGGAGCCCTTCACGATCGATAATCGGTACACCAAAAAGGTTAACGGACTACTTTTTTACTGTTGTCATTTTCACTGGATGTGTATCATAAGACACAGCGAGACAGAGACAGGCCTTTGAACTGGACACAACTCTAAACACTGTTGCACTATGTATTCAATAAAACGAGTCACGTTTTAAAGTTGATGCTAACGTTAGCTGCTTACGTTAGCTTGCCTTGAACAGATAGTTTCCCAGGCAAGTGGAATAGCCTGACTGTTTTCTTCACCAACACAAAATCCAAGTGAATTAATCCAAACATGGCAGGCAAATTTGCCTCACCTTGAAAAAAAAACTAACAAAAATTTTACAGCCATCAAAAAAGTGAAGCAAATAGGTGCCAACATGAGATTAGGACACAAGGCTTAAGATCTATATTTTCAGTGTATTTCAGTACGCTTTGCTTGACTTTTGTGTTTTGCCTATCTTTAGCTATTATAATATTGTATCTTATTATAGTATTTGAAATTTGATGTATTGCCTAGCTCTACTTGTTGGTTCTACAAATCTACTGGACTCTTTAATTGAACTCATGCCCAGTCTTTTTAACCATCTCTTTCCCACTGGAGAGCCACTGCCACCGTGTACAGTGATGCAATCAGGGGTCATGTGATCAGATTTTAGCTCCACCCACAGCCTCTGTGAGCGCCTGAGGTCTGCTGTGATAGAACACTGCACTTTAATCTCATTATTCACTAGAAGAGACACTAAAATAAACCAACACAAGTCCTTCAAGTCAGAGTGTGTGTGTGTGGGAGGAACAAAAGCTGTACACACTCAATCCCACTTCCTTATGGGGACAAAAAGCAGGTACCCATGAGGTAAATGTTCCATTATGAGATCAGCAACATGGTTTTAAGTTCAAACAAGGTGAAGGTTAGGTTAAGTTTATAGGCAGGCAATTTCATTTAATTGACCTTTATTTAACCAGGAAAGTCCCACTGAGATTCAAAATCTCCTTTGCTGGGGAGTCCTGGGGCAGGGGATAGAAAGTCAGGGTAAGAGCCCATGAAATGAATGTAAATCAATGGAGTGTCCTCATAAAATATGAAAAGACAAAGTGTGTGTATGCGTGGATGTGTGTTCGTGTGAGGTAGAGTTGGACAGTCTATCAAATTTTAGATCAGTGGTTCTCAATCTCAATACACTACTGACATGATCACATTCTCAATGCAACCTAATAAACCTAAACAAAAAGAGGTTAAGGACATGTTTTAACACATCTGTGTTGAACTGACATAAATAAAAACCCTCAAACAAATATTTTTAGTTATTTTTATGTCATAAAATATAGTACATATCCTAAAACAACAGTACATACTGTATTTCTCAACAAATCAGCTTTAATTTGAGAGCACTGCAATACATTTTAAAGCAACAGTCCTGCAGTAATGCAGCAAGAGCACAATGAGGGTCAAGTTCACAGACGTCAGTATTGTGTGGTCATCATTAGCCTCGCGTAGAGCTTTACACCGGCGAAGCGAGGACATCACCAAGTCCAGAACATCCCAGAGGTCTTCGATGGGCGACATGTCTGGTGAATACAGCAGCCAGTTGAGGACCGGAATATCCTCCTCCTCAAGGAAGTCCCTGCATATTCTGGCAATGTTCGGGTGAGCGTTGTTGGAGCTCCACAAAAGGCAACAATAGGTCTCAGGATTTCATCTCGTAACGTTGCACATTGAGTTTGCCATCGATGAAATGCAGACGTGTGCACTGTCCATGGCAAATGCCTGCCCACACCATGACACTCCCGCCCCCATGAGCCACCTGTAGCAGGACATTAGCCTCAGCATAACGCTCACCAACACAGCGCCAAACACTGACTCTGCCATCAGCATGGTACAGCTGGAAGCCAGATTCGTCACTAAAGAGCACGTCCTCCAACGTGCAAGTGTCCAGCGCACATGAACATTGTCCCAGTCCAGTCGTGTCCGATGTCGGGCTGCGTGAGGTCGAGGCCCTGGTGTGGTCGACCTGGTCAGAGATGAGCCTCCTGCAGCCGGTTCCTGACTGTGTGGGCTGAAATCCGCCTGTTGTGAAGATCGACAGTCTCATCAGCAGTTCTGGTTGCTGGGCGACTTCGATCATGCAGGTGCTGGAGCCGTATGTACTGGTCCTGTGTGTGCGCGGTCCACTGTGGTACCAGTCTCTCCGAACGGACTACTCGGGCAGCTGATATTGGAATGCTCATCCAGTTGGGTTACCACTGCAGTAACAGAAAATCCAGCAGTGAGCAGCCAATGGCACGCTCCCTCATGATCTGAGACATCTGTGGCCTGTTGACAAGTGACAAAAGTGAACACTTTGGTGTGTCCTTGTATTGTCCCAAGTCTACAGAGTGTCTGTGTAATGGTCACGCTGTGTGGTCAGCACCTGGACATTCCACACCTGTGTCATGGGTGGATTAGCACTGATGCACCTAATGTCTGATTCTCAACAGTGTGCACAACATTTATCACATGGATTGAAAGACATCACCAATAGATGATACATCTGAACAAAATATTGGGTCATATAATGATTTGCATGTCATGCGTTTATATTTTGTTCAGTGTAGTATGGTCTGAATATTGTTATGGGATATGCCCAAAAATATCGAGATTCAATCACTGTGCAAAAACAGACATTAGGTGAAGAGGAAAAAAAACATTTAGGGAGGATTATTCTTATCAATCCTTTGACGTCTAAAATAATAATCATCATTTTTAAAATCAGAAAAAAAGTTCAAAATTAGCAAATTGTAGATAAAAAAAGGATAACGTGAAGATAGCACTGTATATGAGTGATGTCTGAATCTGCTTCCAACACATGAAAAAAATTGAAAAAGTTCCTCACCTAAAACCTGCTCCTGTCTAAACTTTACAATCTCAGGCACTAAAACTAAAAAAGTGTCATAAAACTCACATGATATGTGGCGTTCACATCAAGGATTGAGTTAGAGCTCCATCTACTGGCTGCAATCTTGTCTACTGCAGCTGCAGAGACATTCAGAAGATTGTTTTCTGAGCCTTAGGCGCTGTCCACACGAAGCACAAATACACACACAAATATTTGATTTAAACCACACAAAGCAGGAATTTTTCAGGACACTGAAAAAAAGCATTTCTGCAGGTCCCAGAATCCAAAAAATTTTAAAACTCCGGCTTAGCATCTTCGCAGAACTGTATCCGCAATTTCTTTTTTCCATGACAACATCGCTGCTCCAGAGTCACGTCCCAGCTGCAGACTGTACTGACCTCTATAGACTCATTTATTGTTAGTAAAGATGAGACAAACTGGTCCCACACTTTTCGAGCTACGCAGGTGCATTATCAGTTAAAGATCGAAAAGCACTCTTTAAAACACTCAATTTAACAAGCGGCAAGTGACTCCAGATGTACAGTTAGCTATTTAGTCGTCTGATATTTACACAAGAGAAAAGCTATGAGCAGACAGAGGTGAGCTATCACAACACTGACAGATTTATGTGTAATTTGTGAATAGGGCTGCACGATATTGACAAAAAATCTACTTGCTATTTTTCTATTTGATGTTGCGATTTCGATTTGATATTCAATATTTACATACATGTTTTTTTCTGGTGAGCATATCATTTTGCAGCAATTTTTTTTATTATTAATGCCTAAAATGTATGCATTAATACTTCTGAAGCTACAACCAAGATTGATTGGCTGTTGTGGACCTTGACACTTCAGTTGGACTGTATAAGAAGTAACAGTGACTATTGTTTAATCTTGTGTAAGATTTTAGCCTTAAGACTAAGTGCAATTAAGCCAGCAGATGGCGCCAACTGCCCCTGCATAGCTCTGATGTCTCAGAGTGAAAAAAAGATCGCTAAAACTCCAAAAACAATGTTTATCTCATAAGGACTGAGCAAACCGGCGTGACACTGCAGTTATTATGGACTAATATCAGTCATGCACTTGGGTTTTATGTTTGTAAAGAAAACAGACAGGATTTGCCTGGGAAACTATCGATGTTTTACTTGTCCAAGCTAAGGTAAGGTATTGCTAACGCTAGCAGGGTGATTCCTTATTTATAAGTGGTTTTATTGAATAAGCACTAGAGCGGTCATGAAAGCAGTATTTACAGGCTTTTGTTTAGTCGGGTTGTGCAGTTCAAATGCCTGACACTGTTCTGTTGCTCTGTGTTCGCTTTCGTAGTGCGCTGTGTCCAAAAACAATTGTTAAAAAAGTAATGTGTAAGAAAAGGAGGAAAATCGCAGCTTTTGTGATTAGCTAATTGCAGTTGTCAATATCGATTCAATGTGGATTTATTGTGCAGCCCTATTTGTGAATTCACAACAAAGTGGAGAACTAGACTCACACAAACTGCACCTGTGGCATTATTGTGTGCTGATTCCTACAGAAGGTTATTGCAAGACTCCAGGCTACACTTCTGTGACTCAGTTTGTGTATAAAACTGCTAACGGCTAGCAAACTTCAAATACAGATTTCTAAGCTAATGCAGCATTTAAGACTAATGACACGAATCATCCTCTTTTACGTGTCATTAGTAAAAACACCTTAAAAATTACTTAAACATCAAATAAAAGTTGTACCTATAGTTTCACTTCTCTGTGGAATCAGAGTCACATCAGCAAGTGAAAAAGTTTGAAAAGTATTACCTGTCTATGAATGTATACGTTTGGGAAACACAATATAACAATGAATCATAATGAATGATTTATTTATTTATATAGCACATTTACACAGACACATGTCTTCCAAAGTGCTTCACAGAGTAACCCCCCCTCCCCACTCAGTGACAGTAAGCTGCCCTGGGGCACCTCAGCAGAGGTGATTTGCCTAAACACCTGGCGACTCAACCTCCGACCAACACTAAGTGTTCCGTAACATGCATGTTATTGGTTGGTGGGGAAACCGCCGTGCCCGGAGGAAACCACCCAGACACGGGGAGGAACATGGAAACTCCACACAGAAAGGTCCCGAGCCATGCAGGACTTGAACCCGTGACCTTCTTGCTGTGAGGCCAGAGCGCTATCCGCTGGCCTGAGTTACAAATAGTGTCAGCTAGTGCAAACCTATGAAACATATCAGGAGAGGTCAGAGGTCAGAGCCTCGTTAGAAGTCTTGTTGAGTTTTCTAACCATTTAGAATCTTTAGTACAATTCTTGTTTTGTAAAGAAAGTTATGAGAAAAAGGCATAGAGGGCACCAGTATAGCACCGCCCCTTTCATCAACATAGGCTCTGATCGGTCTGTATCTGCAACAGAACACATGGACAAATGAAACCAAACAATCTCCATTCAATCTGTTTTAAGTCACACACAGATCTACAGTTTAGTTTGACTCTCTGAGTACAGGTGCTGGGAGGTGAACTGTTTGTGCACACACAGATCTACAGTTTAGTTTGACCCTCTGAGGTACAGGTGCTGGGAGGTGAACTGTTTGTGCACACACAGATCTACAGTTTAGTTTGACTCTCTGAGGTACAGGTGCTGGGAGGTGAACTGTTTGTGCACACACAGATCTACAGTTTAGTTTGACCCTCTGAGGTACAGGTGCTGGGAGGTGAACTGTTTGTGCACACACAGATCTACAGTTTAGTTTGACCCTCTGAGGTACAGGTGCTGGGAGGTGAACTGTTTGTGCACACACAGATCTACAGTTTAGTTTGACCCTCTGAGGTACAGGTGCTGGGAGGTGAACTGTTTGTGCACACACAGATCTACAGTTTAGTTTGACCCTCTGAGGTACAGGTGCTGGAGGTGAACTGTTTGTGCACACACAGATCTACAGTTTAGTTTGACCCTCTGAGGTACAGGTGCTGGGAGGTGAACTGTTTGTGCACACCACAGATCTACAGTTTAGTTTGACCCTCTGACCTGAACACAGCTTTGACTTATTCATGTGTCCATCATGCTACAGAAGAGCCTGAAGAGGAGCCCTGTGTAAGCAATCCATGTGTCTGAGGCAGACAGCTGCTGGGCTCAAGGACTCTTACCCTAACCTTAGGCCTAGTTTACAAGACAACGTTCCCAAGAAAACCGTCACAGTCGTAACGTTTTGTGCTCACAGTTTATATGGTGTCGTGGCCAGCTAATCTTCCTTTACATGGAAACACAAATAGACCGAAAATGATGTAGTTCTTATGCCGGGTCAGGAGGTGGCGGTATTGTGCTAGGACTCCAGATGACCTTACCGTGAACCCACGCAGACTGAGCCTACGATAACACGAGCATTGACAGGTTTACAAGTTCTTCAAATAAATAAAATGACAAACGAAGCAACAAGGACCAGCGCGCGAGCAAAAAGGGAGATTGCTTGAAACAAACACGGAGGTTCGAGGAGCAGTGCGCGAGGAAGACACAGATCGCAGCGAGCTGGACACAAACACGAGGAAGACGGCTCGCAAACTTTATTTATTTATTTTAACACACGAATTTGAATGGACTCATTGAATCAACACCCGGAGAGGCCTTGGATTAGTTTTGTGTCTCCTCTGCAATAGCAGGTAAGAAAGCTGGACGCATTGGCTTTACTTTATGAGAATGAAAGGTGCTTTGGTTTAAGAGACATTTTTGGTGACTGGGCAGTCTTCTTCTACTGTGTTAAAGTAGTGGCTACTGCACGTCAGTGACGTGACCGTCTTCATTGATAACTGTGTTTTCCTGTTTACACCGCGGTGTGTTTACTGAACGTCCTCGGTGAAACTACCTCTTGAATCGTATCCAGTGGAACGCCGATTCAATGAACACGGAGCTCGTTGTGGTGTAAAAGAGAAGCCAATTTGACATGGAAACGTCACGGATTCGTGAAAACTCGTTGTCGTATAAACTGCCCCTTAGTGACTGCTTGTCTAAACTCAACCTAACCCTAACCTTATTTGAACTGAAAACCATGTTGCTGATCTCATATGAAGAATTAACATTAAGCAGACCTGCTTTTTGTCCCCATAAGGAAGGCAGGCCCTCATAAAGAGAGTTTCAAAACATGTTAAAACAACACAACACATGTTATTTTTTAATACACCAATGTGTCTAAAGGACAATACAACATGTGTCCGTTTTTAATCACTAACTTTAGAGTTATTTGACATATTTGTTGTATTAAAATCTATGTGAAGCTCATATTCCTCTATTTTATTCCATAAAGCGAATAACTTGTGGGACTAATGGCACATGAGAATGGAACTCTGAGTGTTGCCCACTCACTCACGGAGTCGTTTGACAGTACTGATGTGTGTTGTTGCAATAGTAATCCTGCTGATTGCATTTTATGCTGCTGTGTGTCCTACACAACAGGTTAAAACAAAGTTCTGATGAGTCTTCTAAATGTTAACACAAAGTGTGTTAAAACAGCTGTAACACAAAAATTGTGTAAAGATGGTGATTACAATTTGATTTAAAATGTATGTTTTAAAAATCTAATTCTGTTCACACTTGAAAAGTGTGAAGTACCAAAGCAATGAAAAAGAGTTTGCTCTGGCACACTCTTTGCTGAACAAACAAAGTTAATTTAAATACAACACTTAAATAAATACATTAGACGTGAGGAAACAATAGTCCCAGCTCTCTGAAGAGGCAGCTTTCATCCTTCTTATGGCCTGAGGATCAAAACTGTTCACAGATATAGAGCTCTGCGCTTTGGGACTTCAAACACATCCAGGAGAATTACAAAACTATATACTAACCCTACCTGAGTAGCCTATTATTATTTTGAAGTAACTTTACGTTGGTTGAGAACTCTGTATTACACTAGATCTTTTAACCCTGTTTATCTGCAGTGTCTCAGTACAAGTTATGCTTTATTAGTCAGGAGTAAAAAATAAAACAAAAACACTGAAATGTGAACTGACAAACTAATAAAAGAATAGTGTAAATGTTTTTTTTTTTTTTTGTACAGTTTTTCAATATTCAATTTGAAATATAGTTAGGCCCAGGCCAAAGGACGGGAATTGTCCTGGTGAAGAACTTCCTGAAATTGTATCTGGGGGATGGAAAATCGTAAAAAATAAAGCAATACTCAACGACACATGGGCCCGGAACCGGGGTTGAAAATTAGAACTCAGTGATGTCTAACTTTGCGTGAAGACTGCGTAAAAAAATATCGAAAGACAAGTCAGTAACACCACCTCGAAAATCAAACATGGAGGCAGTACAGAAATTAGATTGGGCCCAAAAAATCCAGCCCAACCCATCCCCAGCTTGTGCACGTAGTGTCCGAACTCTACCAGAACCCGATGAATGAATCTTTTAAAACAAAACACTTTTTGAACCCATAACTTCATTATAGAGTCATTATGGACCAATCAAAAACAGTTCTGTCTCCATAATTGTGCAGTAAAGAGCTGTTGAAATACACCTTAAGGACACTACATTCAACTATGCGTTTTATTCACACACGTAGGGCGTTAACAGAACATATAGTATATAATAAGGACAGCACGTTTACATCGCAGCTCTGAGGCTGTCAACAGGTCGAGTTTTTTACTTGCCTTGTCAAGATTCTTTTTTAACTTTGCAGACACATAAGAAGCCTTTGCTTTAGCCTGTAAGCACATGAGATTATGATGTGAACATGTGAGTACTTTCTAAAATTGAAACTGAACAAAATGACACACCAAAGTGAATATCGAACCTGAGCACCACACGCTTTTTAGATTTCACCTGGGACACTTGCACACACACGTCAACTCCATGTGACGTCGGAGTGAACTGAAAATGCACTGACAGCAGTCGCGTTTTTTGTACAAATAAATGCAAAATGATAAAAAAAAAAAAAAGCAAAAATGTCCAAAAAAGCCAAAAAGGCCTGGAAAAATTAGACAATTTGATTCTGCGTTTAGTTTTTCTTTAAGCTTTGAGGCACAGTGTGAATGAAAGCTAGGCCTATTTGTCACTTCAAAGTGTGTGGATGAATACGGAAAATGTGTCCTTTTTTGAGTTCATTTATTTTTTAATGAAAGCTGAGCTGCCCCATCTTTAAACTGTTGCAATGTACTTTTATAGTTTTATCATTTTTGGTTGCATTTGTGAGAAAAGTACTTTATTATTATTATTATATAGTAATGTATGATTATTTCACATCTGCAGATACGAGACAAGGTTTTAAATTACAATATTAATGCTTTTACTATTTTATGTAGCTAGCAGTTTTAAATGCAGCCTAATATAGTACCAAAGTGATCAAATAAGATTTCTGTGTGTCTGTGCCTGAAAATGTATAGCTTGGCACTTGAGTTTGAGTTTAGTCGCGTGGGCACTGCCAACCCTGGTCTGTGGCCCCGCTATATATTTCATTTTTTGTGTAATAAAGAGAGACAAAAGGTGCAGTGGTGTCCTATTTTTCACACTACGCTGGGCCGGGTGTGTCAGCAAACAAAGGCCCACTTAAAACAGGAGCTAAATTATTTAAAAGAAACATGACCTGGTGCTCCTAACCAGAAGGGCTGGTTCTGGCTGGAAGGATGAGGGCCAGTCATAGGGTTTTACACAGCAAAGTGTGAGCTCTCTGTCAGTCCCAGAATGAAGTGTCTTTCTAGCCTTTATGATTGTGGAAAAACGCCTGGTTAAAGGGGCACTATGTAAGAAAAACAAACAAACAAAGTGATTTCCACTTTTGAACACTAGAGGGAGCCTTTCACATGCAGTTTGCCTATTAAGCATGCTGCCGTCTAGCGTCAATGATCCATATTCCGGCCCGTAATAAAACATTTCAAATACGTATAAATGTATCACAGTTGATGTGGATTGGTTAACAGTGCTCTCTTAAGTATTCATGTTGTACAGAATAAATATGATTTAAATGTTTGTGGACTATAAGTGATAATTAAAATTCCTCTCAATCTTACACAGTGCCCCTTTAAGTCTTTAAGAACCTATTCGTGTTTAGTTTTAAGACACTCGTGACCACGAAGCGAACCTTGTGGTGAACACTCGCGGTAAATAATCTGACAACAAATGTCATGTCACTAATTGTTTTGATGACAGAACCTGACAAAGACACTGTGTGTCATGACGCGTAGGCCGCCCACGGTGGCAGAGCGGATAGCGCTCTGGCCTCACAGCAACAAGGTCGCAGGTTCGATTCCCGCTCAGGCCCGGACCTTTCTGTGTGGAGTTTGCATGTTCCTCCCCGTGTCTGGGTAGTTTCCTCTGGGCACTCAGGTTTCCCCACCAACCAATAACATGCATGTTAGGGAACACTTGGTGATAGTGGAGGTTGAGGCGCCAGGTGTTAAGGCAAATCGCCTCTGCTGAAAAGTGCAAAGATATATAGATATATAGATATATAATATATAATATATATATAATATATATATATATAGGGTTAGGATTGTGTGTATTTCTTTGCAAATAATAAGCATTGTCATAAAAAGCCTAAAGCTGTGCTCTGGCTGTGCTGGGTGGTGCCCTTCTGTTTCTCTTTGTTGTTTGTAAAAAAAAAAAAAACTGCACCTGTCGACTGAAGGCTGTCCATCTCAGAGGCACTGCACAGTCTCCTCGTGTGGAAGTAGGGGTGGGAATCTCTGGGTGGCTCACGATTCAATTTGATTTTGATTCAGAGGCTCACGAGTTGATGAGGGTCCGATGCATCTTTAGATTTTTCATTGTACTGTTCAATAAAAAAGCGCCAATATAACAATAGGTTGGTTTCAGGTGACATCACAACATTAAAGGCCAATAGGTGTGTTCAAGATGCGAAAGTCTCTGCCTGGATCACAGACGAGAGCAGGCGGCTGAGGCAAAGAGGAGGAGATTCAACTTGGACACTTGTTGAGCCTGAGAGCAACGAGGCAGCCTCAGATCTCACAGACTCACGGAGCTCTCGCGTTTGTTTGAAGTGTTGCACTGAATAAAACTACCTACAATGTTGTAAATGCATTTATGCTTCCCTCACACATCACAAACTCACTCACTCACACATCACCAGAGCAAGAATAAAGAGCTCATGATAAAGTTTACACACTTTAGATTTGCCTTTGTAAAAGTGACTTTCAGCTCATCAGGATCATGTATTAATGATGCTGTGTGTGATGTCCAACAGTCTGGGTCTTTTCTGACTCGTGTTAAACACATGTGATGTTATAAAAGTCCACAAACACGATAAAGACAGAGGAGGAGGAACTGCAGCGCGTCACGTTTGATCAAGCGAATCAGCGGGCAGTCACCGCACTACATTTCCCATCATGCATCTTGATTTTGTAGTCATCGAGGCGGTGAAGCCGGGAGCAGTTGCTTTCTCCTCGCCTCGACGATTTGTCAAGTCGACTCGAGCCGGATTGATCTGTGGAGATTATCAGGGCCTACGTAGCCCTGACGTAGCCCCCGACCCCCCGACACCGGCTCGAGCGACTGCACCGTCTGGACCATCTTGAACAAAAATTGAAATTAAACTGCCAGACACCAAAAGATTGAAACCCCTAATCACTTTACATTAGGGGTTTCAGTCAACTTAAATATGCATATCTAAGTTGGATTGTTTTCAAAGCAACATTTGTTTGATTTTTAAATTGAATGGTCTACTTAGGCTTAATGTGGGTCTGTCCCTTTAACACCAATAAGTTGGAGCTAGCGCAGTTTTAGCTTGCCCTCGCTAACAACAGCAACTCGAGTCTCGACAAAGTAAACTACAGACTAAAGTGTCTATAAGGAGCGCTATCGTTCATCTGTGTGTGTGTGTGTGTGTGTGTGTGCTTTTCCTCCAGCTCCACGAGGCAGAGCGAGAGAAAGAGCGACTCTTTCCATGAACACAGTTACTACTTCAGTTATGTTTTCAGTTGTTCCATGTTATGTTTTATCACACGTCATATGACACACAAGCTTATTCCTATAGTTTACTGACAAACGCAATATTAAAGGGACGCTTTTTTGGTGTAGCAGCCACACTAATGAAAGTAGCAGAAACACTGCACTCCCTGTGGTGTTTCCAGTGTGACACGGAAAAGGCCAAAGTCACAGTGGAAACGGGACAGGGAGCGTTCTAAAGTCACAGTGGAAGCGGGACAGGGAGTGTTTTAAAGTCACAGTGGAAGCGGGACAGGGAGCGTTCTAAAGTCACAGTGGAAGCGGGACAGGGAGCGTTCTAAAGTCACAGTGGAAGCGGGACAGGGAGCGTTGTCACAGTGGAAGCGGGACAGGGAGCGTTGTCACAGTGGAAGCGGGACAGGGAGCGTTGTCACAGTGGAAGCGGGACAGGGAGGGACTCTGCCTCAGTGGAATGTTTGCTCAGCTCATGACTCATCACAACAGTGAGCACACACAGCTCCACTCAGACAGCTCCAGAGACTGATTTTTCATGACTTTTCTAGTTTTCTTGTCAATATTTCCATGACTTATTCACAGATACATTTCAAATTAAACATTCAGTTAGCCTAACTTCAACCGGAACTTTTTGCAGTGCTTCTGAAATAGTGGCTGTGGGTCCTCCCATCTGTCCTGAATCAGCGCGTTTCATAAAATCTGCTTGTGTTGCCGTGGTGCGCGAAAAGACACAAAAAAATGACCCCAACACCGCGTGCGTGCTCGACCGGGACAGAGTAGCGCCAACAGGCCGCGAGGTCACGTGACCGGGGTATAACGCCTAATCGGTCACATCATTTCACCAACTTTGCCCAACACAAACAGTATGTTGCTTTCAACTGCACTGTCAAAATAACACTGCAAAAAATATTAATAAAAAATTATGAAAACTTAGTTTATAACAAAAGAGCAAAGGGTGTCAAAGTTTTCAGTTGAAATGTACATCCCTGCAAGCTACAGACAGTGTTTTTAATTATCTTATTTCTTTATCTTATAGATGTGGGGCTCTGTCAAGCAAATGATTCCAAATGTTGAACCCATATTTCTGACAAACCACTAGAATAGTCTGAAAATTAGAATTAGCTTGCTTTTCTTGACTTATAAAACTCTGTCACATTATTTAATTTAATATTAAATAATAATTATAAAAAATTATATATACAGTATATAAATAATCACTCCTGATCAAAATCTTAGGACCGGTTGAAAAATGGCTAGAATTGACCTTTTATACATTTGGATCCTAATAAGGTTTTAAGCAGAGCTACATTATGCAAAAACAAGAAAACAAAAAAAATTCTGCTGCTTTGAAGGTCCCAATGAGCACAGTGGCCTCCATTATTCGTAAATGAAGACGTCTGGAATTACCAGAACTCTTCCTAGAGCTGGTCATCCGTCTACTGAGTGATCAGGGCAGAGGGCCTTAGTCAGGGAGGTGACCAAGAACCTGGTGGTCACTCTGTCAGAGCTCGTGTTCCTCTGTGGAGAGAGGAGAGCTTTCCAGAAGGACAACCATCTCTGCAGCAATTCACTAATCAGGGCTGTATGGTGGAGTTTGTTATTTCAATGAGACCAACGTGAAGACACAACTGTTACTGAAAGCATGTTAGACATGTATATAGCACTAGAGTAGTAATGATTTCCAAAAGTAGCGGCTAGGTTTGCCTATAATTTATACTTTTTGTAAGCCTCTTTCATAGCACGCTATGTTGAAAGGAGCATCACATGGTTCTTCAGGTAATGGAAGTGGACCTGTAGCTTTATGGAGGAAATGTACTTTTGAATAAACCAGACTGGGTATTAATACATCTCTTGAAGCCTAATTAAGACGTCTTTACTAGGTAAGTGACATCCATCACCACATATGCATTAGACAAAGCGTTCCAAACAGCTGTGGGACTTTCACAGCTCTACAATCTCAGATTAAAGACTGATACAATCTTGGAAACGTCCAATTCCCTTTAAATAACTGCTCTTTGAGTCGTGCTCGGCCCGTGTATGTCAGTGTGTGGACTGCGTGTCTATGACGTTGCCTAAACCTGCTTCTGACAATTGTTTACTTATCCCCGAAGCTTTCAAACATATGTTGTAATAACGTAAAGGAGCGTAAACAATGCGTGACACGGCGAAGAGGACATGGCACTACCAGCGCACCGTTACATAAACGCATTAGAGCTGTTCAAATGGGATTTGTGCGCTGTTAGCTCACTGCTCATCTGCAGCTCACACATTCGCAATGTTTGTGTGCATTCTGAGGATGTGCACGCGTTTCACATGGGACGAGTTTACACCACACAAAATGTCAACACAAGGCTAGCAAGTGGCTACTTTAGCCAGGCTAATCAGCAGCTAGCGTTAGCCAGTGGTAATGCTAAAGCTCAAGTATCTTTCAATTCTTACTGTAAAGCGCTCCGCAGGCGGCGTACTCTGCATTCTCTCACGTCTCCCACAGCGCGTCAACATCTTCTTTTAACATTCTCCCGGTCAAAAAGGTCAAATGGAACTTTTCTGTACCTTCCAATAAACAAGGCGTACATTTACTAAACGGACCAGCACCGACAAAGTAATTCTACATCACTTACAACTACAGCGTCAAACACATAGTCCCAGCTTCTCCACAGTCAGCCAACCACAGAGCGGAATGTGTTTGATGGACTTTTCTCTCCACCAACCATGTGCGCGCAGAGCTGTGACGGGGGTACGTTGAGTGAGTACTGCTGCATTCATGTTCTCTCGGAAACGGCAAAGTTCCGCGCTCCGACTGGGAAAAACGTGTTTGAACGCTTAATAGATCCATGGTTTGAACACTGCTCCGAACGGAATTTCAGCTCGGAAACTCGTGCGGAAGTGTTGGAGCAGAGTTCCCTAGTTTACGTCAAATGACAAGAGCATGGGCAGGACCCACGGCAGGACCTCATGAGATTGGAGCAGGGCACTGACTCAAAATGACAGGGATTTAGTTTTATATAACACGAGAGTTCTGCTTCACCAGTACAAAATATTCAAAACGTTAACTCAGAGTTTACATCAATGCACCTTTACAGGTAATGTCTGAAATCATTTATTTACCAACCTTTTACCAACAAGAAAAGATACAGCTCCTCAGTAAGTTCATGAGTTACAACAATAAGAGTTTTTACATGACTTTTTCACAAATCTGCAAAGAAAATCAAGATGAAGTGATGCAAATGTTTGTTAGTGTCACTGCTCCACGTGTGTTCCACAAGCTGCTGTCATGAACGCTCTGATTTTGGGAGGTCCGATCGTTACGTTGATACCTCAGAGTTTCCCGGGGGACATGAATGCAGCATAAACCCCAAACGAGAGTGATGGAGCAGGACATGTGCGCGGCCATTGGCTCCAGCCGATCGGACACATTCAGAACAGAGCACACACACTCGAAGCAGACTAAAAGCCCACGCAGGGGAACTCAAACGCCTGAGCAGAGGAGGCGAGACGCAGGCAACTTAGCATACCGAGCAGGACGAACCTCAGGGCAAATCCAGAGCAGAGAACACACAGAGCAGAGCACAGCACAGCACAGCACAGCACAGCGACCCCACTGAGCTCTGCATCCAGAGCAGAGCGGACCCACGCTAACTCATCATCCAGAGCAGAGCGGACCCAAGCGAACTCATCATCCAGAGCAGAGCAGGAACATGCAGAAGAGTGTCGATGGTCACATTCTAAGGAGAGGGTACATCAAGAGGAACTCCAGAGCAGGAGGCACGATGCTGTGGATCAGAGCCTGTACTGTATTCTGTACCAGGACCTCATGCAATACAAACACTATAGCTTCAAAACCAATGAGTGTTTTTAAATTGTATTTTTTTAATCTTTTTTGAAACAAAATCCAGTATTTGGAAGATAACATTAAACTAGACAGAAAATGTACAAATCAGCCAGATACAAGTTCAATTAGAAAACATGAATTAACTAGATAAAAAAGGTCACTGTTGTCAGTGAGCAACACAAAACAAGAACTATGTTAAAAGTGTGTTGGCTTCAACGTCTCCTCCGGTCAGGACTCCTGCTGCGTCTGCGCCCTCCAACTCTATTGACAAGAAAACAGTGGATCATCAAAATTGTTACATCACTATAGAAGAGTCAGCACAATTTAGCCTGTTGTAAGTTAAACTGATGGTGATTTATGTGTGAGTGTGTGTTCTCACCTCCTCTTGTTCTTGGGGGGTCCTCGTACAAAGCCCCAGTCGACACTGATGGGCTGTCCCATCAGGTCCTGACCGTTGAGTCCTTCCATAGCAGCCTGGGCCTCTTTATAGGTCTCATATTCAACCAGAGCGTAGCCCTGACAACACAGTCACAAGTCACAGTTAGTGAACAAAACACATCTTTAACAAATATTCTTTCATTGCATTCTTTCTCAAAGTCTGATACGTGCACCTAAAACAATCTCAGTGGCTCGATTGGGTAAGATCAAAGGATATATAATTTGAGTAAAGTGTTTAAAGATTAAATATATTTCAAACTACATTTTCTTCTGGAAAAGCATAAAGAAAAAGTGAAAGGAGAGGCTGAGTATGGATTAGAGCAATGTGATTGGTTTGACAGTAAGTGTTTGTGATCAGTACAAATCAGTGGACAAATCATTGCTGACATCTAGGGCTGGGCGATTAGATAGACGAACATTTGATTAGATAGATCAGGGGTGGTGAATTCGAGGTTTGGCTCCTTCAGAAACATTTGTGCCTTTCACATGCTCTCTCGCTTTGTCTCTTGTTCTCTCCCTCAGGAAGCGTGTAACTAAGTCGACTAAGGTTCTTTGGTGTCAGCAGAAATATTATGTGGACTTTTTACACTTCTGTCCTCAAAAGCATTATTTGCTGTGGTTTGTGTGTGTGGTACGTGAGTTTGTCTATTCAAAACAAAAACAAACTAGGAAATATGGTAAAAACAGCCATGAAGATCATAGGAACCCGTAAGTTTCCACACCTGCAGCAGATTCATGAGAGCTCGGTGTTATGTTTAGCTCATAGAATCATCTCTGATCCGTCACATGTTCTGTTCTCTGAGTTTGAGCGTTTGCCTTCAGGACGCCGCTTCAGAGCGACCAAACATAAGACCAATCGCTATAAAAACTCATTTGTCCTTCTGCCATAACACTGTTGAACAAACAGTAACTAGGTCCGAGCAGGTGTCCTTGTCGATGTTGTCTTGTGTTTTTCTTGTCTTGTGTCTGTATTTTGTGATTTTTTTGATGCGGCTGAAGCCCCTCAGCCCAAGACAAATTTCCCTAACGGGACAATAAAGTTGATTGATTGAGTTGCTGCACCAGTGACCAGCTTTATGCCACCCTTTGCAAACAACAAAGGTGATCTCTGTTTCATTAGTCCTACATTTTGTGTCACAAAGTTGTGTGCTTTCACCACTTTTGTACATTTTGTATACAAATGACTGTCACAGCAAACACGTGAATAGACACATTTTGAAATTTGCAGATGACTCTGTTATCATTAGTCTTCTGCATAATACTGAGAAGGACCATGGCCCTGTTGTAGAGGACATGGTACAGAGGTGTGACAATACATTTCTAAAACTAAATGTCATTAAGACTAAGGATATGTCTATTGACTTCAGAAGAGAGGTCACAATTCCCAATGTTACAGTCATTAAAAACCTATAAGTATCTGGGAACTTTGATAGACCACAAACTGAACTTTAATGACACAGACATGCTGTGCAAAAGGAGTCAGCAGCATAAGAACATCATTATGATTTTGTTGTTGTTTCATAACTAAAAGTTTTAAGTTTGGGTGTGTCTATCTCTCACTCCTGTCACTCAAACTGTGTTGCCATAGTTACTCACACATCGAGGGGAAAGGAGCGTGGCTGCTGCTTTGAGGAAAAGAGACACGCAGTAAAACGCCTATAACTTTATCGTAGAAAACCTCACAAGAAGTGCCTATAAGCGGCTCTTGCAACACAGTAAAAGTAAATCAAAAAGACGCTAGGTTGTGTGCGGACTTTTCCAGAAAATTTTCGCCAGACTGACCGCTGAAAGAGGCCACTGACTCGCAGAGAAAAAACAAATTTGTTACTTTTACGGATTAAGATCAATAAACCTCCTCCAAGACGGTCATCGTGGCTGTGAATAAATGATGTCAGAGTGGTCCACTCTGGGCGCGCAGCTAGGTCTCAGCGCAGTGACCTCGATTTTACGATTTGGCCATTTTTCACATCGTTGATTTTTAAAGATCCGAATTAATCAAAATAATTTGATTTATTGCCCAGCCCTACTATCCACACACTAGACGTAAGATTGGGCCTAAAAAATACAGCCCGACCTGGCCCAGGCCCACTCGTATTAAATAGGGATGGGTATCGAGAACCGGTTCTACTTTCAGCAATCCACTGGAATCGTTAGTCTCCTCTCATATCGATTCTTTTTTTTTTTTTTTTTTTTTTAATTTATTTATTTGATAGGACAGTGCATATTAATGAACATCTGTAACAGTTACAGTGTAAATATGCCAGATTATAGCATAGATGCCAATTTCCATCTGTAGTCCCTAGGCAGATACACAGATAAGACACAACAAAAATACAAGAGCACAATAAAAGAAGAGCTAAAAGTGCTCACAGGCTTGGTTTCCTTCAGATTCTTATTGATGCAGCTTTGGGCCGCTGTGCCTTTAAATGCTGCGTAAACTTCACGTGCGTAGGGCATGCTCTGACTTTGCGGCTCCCGTTTGGTTCAGCGCCTTTTCTGTTTTATCCAAATTATTTCTTAACAAGGGGTTACGTTCTGACATTAACCTGCCAAGTGGTCATGTTTATTTATTATTTATTTTATTCACATTTTCTTTCTTGTTTAAACAAACAACAGCCTAAACATTCGTACATATTGCTTCAGTGATGCGCAGATTTGGCGGATTAAGTTGTGGCCAAGACGTGCGCGACCTCGGGAGTTTCCAGCGGCTGGACCATCCTGTTAGGACTGGAGCATGGACTGTTTTTGGACACTGAGCGGACACGGCTTTGCCAAGACTTTAAACACGTGACTGTGGACAGCGTTCGTTTTGTGAATTTATTTCTTCAGAGTCAAAGTCAGGTGCCAAAGTGTGACATGGATTAGTGGGGTAAGTGTCCGTGTGTGGGCTTAGCTGCAGCTCGTACGTGGATTTGTGCGTTGGGGTAGTTTTGCGTGGCAAATGCAATGCTGTAGTGTTTTGGACACAGATTGTTGGTGCGTTGTTGCTTCGTGCTCATTTACCGCGGTGTCAGTGGCTCTTTGCACAGTCCTGGGTTAGTCCTGTTTTAGACCTGGTTGAGTTCTCGGTTGGTCGTGGCTGAGGCTGTGTCAGGTCAGCCTCTTCTGATCTAAGCAGCTGTAAGTTTTCTAAAAGAGCTTCTGTGCAGTTGATTGTTTGGGGACCGTTTCAAGGCACCAGCATTCACAATGTGTTTTAGTGCAAAGCACGCTTAAGTATTAACACAGCGTAGACCTGGACTAGGACCGCGCGATGTACACTGTAAAAAAAAAAAACAACGCAATAGCGAGGGAACACAAAGTCAGCGAGAGAGAAGCACGAGCCCGACTCGAACGTAATAATATACATTTTTGGGCCCGACCCGGCCCGAGATTGGTGTTGGGTCGGGCCTGAGCTCGGGCTTATCTCTTACCTCTACCACACACACACAAAACATGCAATGATACTAAAAATCAACAATTTTCACTGAAAAAAGTACAAAAACAGGACAAAGCCAAAACAAACTCAAGGAAAAAATCAACAACCAGAATTGAAACAGAGCAGCAGTGGGACAAAGGACTTGCAAGCCAAGACTAAACTTATTCTAGAGAACCTGTAGGAGAAGCATACCTTGAGATAGCCAGTTCGGCGGTCAAGATTTAGATGCAGATTCTTGATTTCCCCAAACTCTGAGAACTTGTCGTGGATGTCCTCCTCAGTGGCCTCTTCATGTACTCCAGTTACAAACAAGATCCAGCCTTCCACCGCTAGAAACACACATTAGGTTACAACCATGCGCTGCACGTTTCAACATACAGCACAGCACTCTACTTTCTCTATCTGACCAGAGCCATATTTGTGCCAGTAGTGATCGCTTGTTTTCTTTTTGAAGAATGATTTGTTCCAGAAAAAATAAATAAACTTCACAATTTCTTCAAAACGCAGAAGTGTTTGCCAAAGGCACATGATTTGATTGATCAATAATAGGCGTTTTCCCACATGAAAGTACCAAGAACTAGTCCCCAAATTTCTCCAGTCCCTGTTTAGTCAGAGGAACTACCCTGTCCCCATGTTAGTGTTCACATAGCAACAGTTTCTGAAAGTGGGTCTAACTAGCTTTAGCATTAGCACCTATAAAGTCTGGAACATTGAAATTATTCATTAAGTGGTGTTAAGAAGACACATAAAACCATAATGTGCAAAACCTAAAAACATCACTGGGATTAATAATAAAACAAAATGATTCACTGTAATTCCTAATAATAGTATTATAGGCTACTATTTACAAATTAAATAAATACATTTTGGGAGTTACTGCCTTTAAATCATTTTTCTTAAGGATAAGGAAGGTTAATCTAAATGTGATAATGTGTAAAACATGTTTAAAAACAAAGTTAGCAGTGTAAAATGTGTTGTGTCACCAAAAGGTTCCTGGTCTGACTGGAAAGTACCTGCCCCAGAGCAGGAGCTAAAAAAGTCCCTAAAGTGTGGCCCCAGTCCATAGTTCTGCTCTGTGTGAATGCTCCCAAAATGGGGACAGGAACTAAAAAAGGACTAGGAACTGAAAAAAGTTCCTACAGTGTGAAAAGGCCTAATAAGGCCAGTGGTTCTCCACATTTTTACCCCTAAAGTTTGTCTCATTAGTCCCCTAAACTTCAGATTATAGGTAAATAAAAACATTTCCTCGTGAATACCACTCATTATTAGTAAATACTGACAACAAAGATCATTTTGAAAGGAGATAACCTTACGTTTCACCTCAGAAATCACTCCAAGTACCACCTGTTGAGGGCTTGCCTACCCCTGATTAGGTAACCCCGATGTAGGCCACCATGTAACCTCATGGAAAATGCAACAGGCCCTTTTTGCTGTAGGTAGGCTAGTTCCGGTTTGCCTCAAAACTGCAGACTGCCTGTTCCCATCTATCCCTGCCCAACAGAGAATAAATGAAGTTGCACTAAAATATCTCAATCATTTTTCCACATGTTCAGACCAACACATACAAGATAAATACTTCACAGGAGAAAACCAATGAGTTTATAAAATGTGGCGTTGTGTCTCAAAGCTAATGCTAACCTAAATTCATCTTAATAATGTTAAAATTGCAGTACAAACTGAATTAGTTTTTTGCCTGGTATTTAATGCACTTTTATCAAATTTTCTACCTTATTTTTTAGGTCTGTACTCAATGTATCGTGACAAGCTCATTGGCAATATGCGTATCATTACAGTAAGGTGTATCGGGATACGTATCAGCAAACTTAAATTCATATCATTTACACTTTTTACAAAGGCTGAAAGTATTGAGCTGAACCATGGCTTATTTGTAAGACACTTGTGTCGAACACAGACTAGTTTGAAAATACAATTCCTCTGCATTTGACACTTGATACGTGACATATTGAGGAAATTATATCAGCATATACACATATCGGGACCTCTGTATCGTTATACGTATCGTATCAAAAGGGTTTTGGCAATACCCAGCCATATAATTTTTAGCTTTTTTTTAGGGTTGTTCCGATACCGGTATCGGAAAAACGTCCGATATCGCACATTTTTCAGGTATCGGTATCGACGAGTACTCATACCAAATCTCCGATCCGATACCCCTGTATTGTCCTGAATGAGGAGACGTAGATGTACAGTAGATGCAGCCGCAGCAGCTGTTCTCTGCTGGGGGCTAATGCTGCAGCTAACAGTCAGAGCAGCTAGAACAGGTTTTGTGGAGACTCTTCAAAATTCAACCACAAAAATACTCCATATATGCTCACAAACACCCGTTTACCTCTGTGGTGTTTCATTTAGCCTCAATAGTTGAAAGATTGTGGTTAAACTAACTCTAAAAACGGCCCAACAGCAGCGCTAGCGGCGCTAACAAGCTAAATATGCTAACTCGGACTTTTGTTTACATAGCATTTCATTAGGATTTAGCGTCTTTTTACAGGCCTCACTGTTGTTTTTATGACACACAGAGGTGAAAAAGCACTAAATAAGAATATACTCAACACAAACAGGCCTGGTTCAGTCCTGGTTTAGACCTGGTCCAGTCCTGGTTTAGACCTGGTCCAGGCAGGTTAAGACCTGGTTTCAGATTACCTGGTCCAGGCATGGTTTAGTCCTGGTAGACCTGGTTCAGTCCAGGTTTAGACCTGGTCAGCATGGTTTAGTCCTGGTTTAGACCTGGTTCAGACCTGGTTTAATTTAACCAAATAACAACATTTGACTCTAAAATAGGCTTAAAAATCCACATACATTATTTAACAGTTACAATAAACACATGTTTATTATGAATAGCCTATTTTATATGTGCAGCTCTTTTTATGCATTGTTTTGCTTTTTGAGACTTCAGAGTCTAGTTTGCAGAAGCCATTATTAAAATTGATTGATTTAAATGTGAGTTAAAAGCTGTACCTATAATTTGCATCCTTAGCCATTATAATGTAATATTTGGTATCGGCACTGGTATCGGCACTCAACCTGAGGCAAAGTATCGGTATCGGATCGATAAAAAAAAAAAAATGGTATCGGAGCAACACTACTTTTTTTATCTAGCTGAAATGTGCTCTCTACTTTGTGACTTTTAAATATTCCCATAGGGAAAGAAAGGACCAATCTACATTTTCAGACAAATCGGGACTAGCCTAGTCACCCTATGAAATGGCATATTTGTAACAATTTCTTTTAGCTCAATCTATGAAAAGTATCTCTTGCAAAAGAAGAGAAAAAGAAAAAAAAAAGCAGAACACACTGCTTTAGCGTGGGACCACTTCTAAAAATTAGGGATGAAACGATTCTGCAAAAAGAGTCGAATCATTCAATCCCCTTCGATTCGATTGTTGCATAGTTCAAACAATTTGCCTGCGCTAAAATGCACATGTAGCAGCAGCAGCGTTTTTGTTACAATGGGGAACGAGTGAGCGTGTGCTCAGGAGAGTCGTGTTGTGTTTGGGGAAAAGAAACAGAGGGAGACGCTGGCGCTGCACGAGTGCACATACGATTCAACCTTAACTTCATATCGCCCGGTGTTTGGGAACACTTTGGATTTAGTGCCAAGTGTGATGTTAGCGGTAAGAAAACTATCTATGGGAAGTTTATCGCTAATGACATGCAGCAGTTTTGTCTTGTTCGCGTTGTTGAACGCGCAGACTTTAAGCACATGTTTAACACTGACGAGCCCAAAACACTTCAGTAACACTGTAATACCCGCGATGTTTGAAGAAACAAAGCGTGAACTTGAGCAAGACCAGACTGTACGTGAATATGTTGCGCTGACAGCTGATGGGTGACCTCCAGAGCTACGAAGAGTTTCATTATGATGACGGTCCACTACATCGATAAAGAGTAGGCTGAAGTGTTGCAGACACGCATACTGTATGAGTCCCATACAAGTCAAAACCTCTGAGAAGCACTGACAGAAGTAAAACATGAATGGAAGGTAATTAGGAGAAATAACACTGTCCTTGTCACAATGTCACAATGTAAGAAAGTTACATTGTTAATGCTGTAATATAAGGATTAGTCCCACATCTTGGTGTGTTGCACTCACTATTAATGTGTCTGCCAAACATGCAGTGTCCATCAGACACATTTCCAGACTTATAGGAAATATGAGAAAAAGTCACTGCTTTTTACATATCTACTAACAAAATCGAAGAAAACCGAAAATTCGCAACAGCAAATCGAAAATCGAATGGAATCATGACTTGGGTGAATGGCCCCATCCCTACTAAAATGTGTTGTTTGTTCAGTGTTGAAATCCTGTAACTGTTTTTTTTACATTTTCGGCACTCACATCTTTGAGGTCCAGGTTCATCCCCGTCCTGCTCCACTGTGTCGTAGTCCTCTTTGACTCGGGACCGCGCGCCCTCCTCTGCACAGAACAGTGGCTTAATGACAACACATCACAACAGCTGAAGCCCATCACATGACCCGCAGACCCACCTGACCCAAAGCCGCGGCCCTTCCTCTTTTTGGCCTTCTCCTTCAGCTTGTGGATGCTTTCTGCAAAACAGTCAAACAAAGGCACATTAAGACTAGGGCTGGGTACCATTCGATTTTTTTTTTGATACTAGTACTTTGATGGTACTTGCTTTTCGGGACCTGTTCCTTAACGGTTCTTTTTGTTTGGTTTCTTGCTTCTTTCAAATATTAATTATGAGCCCAAGATTATTTTTTAGCCTTTTAACAATGTACATTTGTCAAACTACACAGTATAGTCTGTGTAAAAACAAAGTGCATGTAAATGGATCAGCTGTTCTTCACTGGGCTGCCACATGGAGGGACTGAGTTAATTTCACTTTCCATTTTGTCGCCACATGCAGCCCTGGAACAAAGGAGCGACACAACAACTGCCTTTGACACAAACACTTTTACCTCTCTTTACCTGGAGAAAAAAGGAGAAATGGAGGAGGCTGATTACATAGAGGTCTTACTCAGACTAATTTGGCTGCAGCACAGACGCGCCACAGCGTTCACATTTAGGATTCTGCTTTCAACTGCAGCAGGAAGATGTTACGGCAACGTTTTTGATTTTATGTGTTTGGCGACATTCTTATGCGTAAATTTCAGACTTTGACAGAAAGTCTTGCACTGAGGACTTTTTTTTTTATTGAATTAATTTTTTAATTGGACTCGTTGTTTCTACGTTTCTCCTTTTTAGGAGGTAAGCCGATACACTGCAGTTTGTTTATGACACTTGCAGTTGCAGGGTGCACTGAGAAGTGAGACGTGAACTGTCCCGCTAGCTGTCTGGGAGAATGTAAGAAGTGAACTGCCGTAACGGTATAGCGTGAGCATTTGGCAGTTAAGTTACGTGTGTTTTTGCTGTCTGTGGAGCGTAGTTTGTGTCGTTGTAGGAGCGCACCTGTGGCATGTTTGTGGTTTCTGTTCTCTGCTTATTGACGCGGAGTTTTATGGCACCGAAAGTGAGTCATGGGAACCGTATTTCAGTGCCCAGCCCAAATTTCTCTGATGGCGTCGAGTGTTCTCGTGTTACTACGTCACAACTTGAGTTTTCGTTTCCAAAATTCCCCTTTTCATTCATTCATTTTCTACCGTTTTCTTAATCTGTTAGCGGGTGACTGGAGCCTATCCTATTGACTTTGGGCCTTAGGCAGGGAACCCCTGGACAGTGGTCAACTCATTGCAGGGTTAGACAGGCAACCATTCACTCACAAGGGGAAATTTGAATTGATGACCAATTAACCTAGTAAACATACAGTTTTAAAAGTGAGAGGAAACCGGAGTACCCAGAGAAAACCCATGGTGACACGGGAGAACATGCAAACAACACCCAGAGAGATCGTGAGATGTTGATATGGTCCGACCCAGGAGTCGAACCCACAACCTCCTTATTGGGAAGCCAGACCACTCTGCTACCGTGCAGTCAGTGCAGTGTTCATGTGAAACATCCAGTGAGAAACTCATTTATGGTTAAGAATTAGATTACATGTTGTGAAAGCAGCATATGGCTACCACTCGTCTGTTTTATATTAAAGATATATAAAGAACACAACTTACATGAACACTCACAATTAAAGATTGTCTTATGTGTCAAATATACATTAAAAGAGTGCTTCCAACGTTTCCCTGGGTTTATTGGTTTAGCAGGGCTGGTTGGACTCTGTAGACATGAAGACATAGGGCTAATTTAGATAGGTTTGTTATAGAAAAAATATCAGCCTACACAAAGCAGGTTTATACTGCATTTCCACATTATTGAACGCACATGAATACAAGCCGAATCAATGAGTTTTAAATAAGAAAAATGATAAAGTACATACATAAGTCGCACTTGTTTATAGTAAGTCTATGAGAATGTATCATTTTGCTGCATTGCCTTATAAGCCGCATTGTTCAAAGCTCTTGAAAAAAGTAGCTGCTATAATCCAGAAATTACGGTAATTATCTGTAATATCTGATGATTTTTTAAGACATTTATTTAGGCTCAACTAATTTGAATGATCTCAAAGGGGTACTTAAGAACATTCAGATTCAGAACACAAAACTAATGATCTCAAATGGAAAATAAGAAAACAAAATTGATAGGCAGGTTGGTGGCCTATGAAATATTTAGCTTTATCGACCCTTTAACAGTCCATTTGGTATCATAGTTGTTCCTCTAAATAGACATAATGAACTTATTTATTAACTGATGTTGACTTAAAGCACGTCATAATGTTTTAAAAATATATATCACAATTGAGAAGTTCTGCTATAAAGCTTTGTACTTTTCCGTGGAAATTCAAAATTGACAAACATAAAAACTAAGATTCTGTAATTTTCAGCAGTTTATTGGATTGTTCACGGATTCCACGTTGTTTCGGCTAATGCATTCCTAAACACTTTACTACAACAGAAAAAGAGGGCTGACTTCTGTGCTAACTGTTTCTGGCTCTAAATCAGCTATAATGAGAAAGATGTGAAACTTTGCTTATTATCGAGTTCGTCAAATGACAAAGAAAGTTCGACGTTATGGTCTCTGCATTATATCCCGACACAACACGGACATTGAAACTTTAAATCTGCTCAGGGAAAGTCGACCTTTTAACAGAAAACGCAGAGAGTAAACCGATGAATGGCCCGTTAACATGTTAGCCTCGTGTTAGCATGTCTGGCCTGCAGCAGCGGCATGAGCAGGGCCGAGGCCGCTGGGAAACGAACTGTTAGAACTGCGTCAGGCTTCAGTGACCCCGGGCCGGTGGCTCGATGCTTTCGAAGTTAGTATCTGTGTTTTCATACCATCACCGTCCTCGTCCATAGGAAAGTCTTCGCCTCCCGCCTCATGAAGATCCAGAACGTCCGCCATCTTGTCTGTGTTGGGGTGCAGTGTCGCAGCGCGTGCGCAGTTCTGCTTCTTCTTCTTCTTCGAATGATTTCCGGCAGGCTGTACGCTAGAGTGCGTAATGCTGCCCTCCACAGATCATCTGTGATACTTATTATGGCGCAGTATTAAAAAAAAAAAAAAAAAAAAAAAAAACGTTCCCTGTCCCGTTACCTACTCTTCACTGGCTACTTATTCAATCACTGTTTTGCGCCAAACCTTGTTTCAGCGCAATATTCAAGTCCTCTCCAGTGATATCTCTTATTCACTGGAGAGGACTTGAATATTCAGGAATACTTTTGCTGCATCCAAATAACTTTGATGCGCTCAGATTTATCCACATTGTCCATAGCACAGTTCACAACCACGGTCATAAATGCAATGAAATTCATTTTGTCCACAAATACATTTTCTTCTGCAGAATGCTTATTCTCATCATTTGCCCGATCAGTTTCTACTTGCTTCTTCACCTTTTTCACAGCTTCTGAATAAGACAGTCCTGTCTCGGCATCGCACTCTAGTAATGTTATCCTCCTCTTGCGCCTAGGCACTCAGGAGAACCAGCCCAGTGGTTTCCAAAGCACTGTACACACTTGGCGTCAATGGTTTGGTCTTTTCACATTTTTAGGCTCACAACTTTTCCTTCCACATCTTCCACATCTTCGTTCTCCCCTGCACACAGCAGCTACATGTCCATAGCCCTGACAACAAAAAGCACCTCAATGGGGCTCTCCTAAACAGTCTCACACGGTAACACACGTAGTCAAGAAACACGCGCTCAGGCAAATCCCCTTCAAACGAGAGCAATGTACTCAGTTCAGAAGTATCTCTATTGTAGTTTCGCACCATTCTTTGGGAAGCACAAACTCCAGGTACATTCAAAAAGTCTTGGTCGTTGACACTAAATGGACTCCACTGATCACTCCTTTTGTTTTGGTTTCCCCTCTAGGGGAAAGCACTTTACATAAACATCCTTAGTAAACGTTTTGATTTTCAGAGCTTGATCTCTTTGTTTGTTGAGCAACACTCAATCATCACTAAGCCACTTCTGGTATTCGAACAGATTTAACTCTACCAAGTCTCTCCCCTACAACCTTCCAACAACATGTGGATCCTGGAAAATACCATCCTTAGTGGTGGTGCCAACATTCCAACGAGATCTTCATTGCTCGAGTGACTTGACTGACTTGAAGTTGTCTCATTTTTCTTTTCCTTTTCTTTTTATTTCTGCTCCGTTAAATTCTGCTCACTTTCTGTTTCCCGCGCAGATTCCATGAGCACTTCCTTCCTCCTCTCCTGTTCCCCGTGCGCAGTTCTGCTGCTTCTTCTTCTCTTCTTCTTCTTCTTCTTCTTCTTCTTGTGGTTTATTGGCGGGAGGCACCAAACTCTGGGTGCATATCCGTCCCCTACTGTACTGGAATATGGCCAGAGTTTCTCTTCACTGATCTTTATATTCTTTTGCTGAGTTCCGTCTCTTTAAAAATGTCATTAATAATTTAACATTCATATTTCAATTTTCAATATATTACACAAACTAAATTGTAACTGTTTATCAACTGACCCTTCTCACCCTGGATACAGACTTTTTGAGCCACTCCCCTCGGGCAGGAGACTACGGTCCATCCGGACCAGAACCTCACGCCACAAGAACAGTTTCTTTCCTTCTGCTGTAGGACTCATGAACACTCTATAAACCTGTGACTCTGTTGATCTCCTGCATTGTCACTTTAACAGTTACATCATCACCTGTCACTTTATTCATTCGTTCATTTATTCATTATGTTAATATCTTAGTATTGTCCTACCTCTTGCACTGACAGATTGCACTGTTGTTTTGATTGTTCTGATTACTGTGTATATTTTTATTGCCTAATTTTTATTGGCCTATTTTTGCATGCCCTTATACTTGATTTTATATATCTTAAATATTTTTTACTCTTTAGATTCTTTATCTTATTTGTGTTTTTTATATGTTTCACATTAGCACCGCAGCAAGTTCCTAGTCTGTGAATTCTGTTTGTTCACTGACAATGGCAATAAAATTCTTTCTGATTCTGATTCTGATTGTTCCGACTCAAACTTGCGTTTAAAGTGTTCTCTCTCTCTCCTATATTGATTACAATGCAGCATAACGTGCTCAACAGATTCTATCTCTCCACACTCACACAGCCCAGTAGGGTGTTTACCTATTAGGTGCAACGTCTGTTTAACCCAGTGTGGCCTTGTTATTATTGTTTGCTTTCTTCTATCCACATCTGTTATTCTAACCTTACCCACTTTATTTTGGATTTTATGCAAATGTCGTCCTGTATTCCCTTCATCCCAGCGCCGCTGCCACTCTGACATAATTTGTGTCTTAATTATTGTTTTTCCTTCTGACTTACTTAGAGGAATTTCCATCACTCTGTCTTGCCTTAAGGCTTGTTTTGCAAGGCAATCAGCCATCTCATTTCCAGTTACATTCATATGGGCAATAAATAATTGCAATTGAGTTAGTCTAAATAATGTTTGAAAAATCTCAAGGAGTAGATCAGGTCGGCTCTGTGATGAAAAGGCATCTACAGATATTAACGATGCTAAAGAGTCTGAGCATATTAGGACCTCCTTTATTCTATTCTCTTCTGCCCATTGTAAGGCCATCCAAATTCCCATTAATTCTACAGTATAAACTGCTAAATGATCAGACGTTCTCTGCTTCTTACTAACATTCAACTCTGGTTCTTCTTCTTCTTCCTGTCAGTGCAATAGTGCAATGGGCAGTGAAATAGACTATAGAGAGTGGCTGTGCAGTAGTGTAGTAGGCTGGTTTTAAATGTTTTTTTTGTGTGTCTTTTTTGATGTATTGTATTTTATGAATTTAATTTATCTCCACTGTGGATGGGCTTCTTAAATTTCGTTGTGCAAGTTGTGCAATGACAATAAAGGCATTCTATTCTATTCTATTCCTCTTCCTGTGTCGTTTATTGGCAGCTGGCACCCAACTGATGGTGTATTACCGCCACCGTCCGGTATGGAGTGTGGGCCGGGAAGGCCCCAGCAGTCCTCTAAATCCTAATAATTAATCCTGTGGTTTTGATGAATGCAATAGGTGCCTTAACTACATAATCTTTCGTACTATTTTTTAACCGTTCTTTTATGTTTAATCTACATAAAAGAACTGTTAAAGGGGCACTGTGTAAGAGAGGAATTATAATTATCACATATAGTCCACAAACATTTAAATCATATTTATTCTTTACAACATGAATACTTAAGAGAGCACTGTTAACCAATCCACATCAATTGTGATACATTTATATGTATTTGAAATGTTTTATTACGGGCCGGAATATGGGTCATTGACGCTAGATGGCCTCATGCTTAATAGGCAAAATGCATGTGAAAGGCTCCCTCTGGTGTTCAAAAGTGGAAATCACTTTGTTTGTTTGTTTTTCTTACATAGTGCCCCTTTAAGTATTGGCCTGTTAACCTGTCAACAAGCCCTCAAAAAGTAACTCATTGGCCCAGTTGCAGTGAAGGGCGTGGCCCTGGGAGGAAACATATGTGCATCATTTGAAAAACAGCAGGCTGTTGTTGCATTTGAAAAATCCTCCATTCAACCTTTAACACTTGTCAGTGCGCTACTAGAGTGCCAGCAATATCGCCATAATTCCAGTGTATAAACAGCTAAGCCATCACTAGCTCTCTTTCTGCCGACTATATCCAAATGAGGAATGACAAAGGCTACTCCAGCTCTACCATTCCAAAGTTTTGATGCATCTGTGTAAATAAGGAGATTCTCAGGATATTGCTTGTAGATGTATCTATTCACCCTACTACTTGTACAGTTCTTCCTCTCCACAGGGCTAAATCAACTGCAGGTTCCTTCAAGAACCATGGAGGAACAGCTGAAATTGGGACTGTAGGGTTTATGATGATGTACTCCTATACTCTGTGCCAAACTCTCCACTTTCCAACCAAAGCTAGCTAACTGTACTTTCTCCTTCTCCTGACATGGCTTTAACACATTTAAACCTGGGTGATTCTCCCCATGTCCACGTAGATTAGCCCAATAGAGTGTTTTCACAGATACAACAGATCCGGCCGAAAACCGGAAGTGGCGCCATTATGGAGGTATCGATTTAAACAACGCGGCCGAAATATGAATAAATTATCAAAAAAAGACGAGTCAAATGGATCTAAAAAATATCGAGACCGCCTTGAAGCTTCAGAAAAAGGCGTTACATGTGTAAAATTAACGTAATCGGTGGCGAAGATCCTTACGAAATGCAATCTGCATTACTTAGTGAGGATCTCCACAAGTTGCCCTCGGTAAGTTAGATTCTCTTTGGCATTTGTACTGTAGTCAGGAGTATTTTCAATCACAACACAGCAAAAATAATATACATTTTGTCAAAAAAGTATAGCTTAAATAATACATTGTCTCTCATTTTCAAGATCACTCACTACCTCGTCTTTTCTCCAAGCCCTTACACCGCAGCAGACTTCAGAAATTTAAAAGGGCTAGAAACTTATAATCAGTTTTGTTGTGGCTGGGTGAGGGACCGAAAAGCCAGAATCATTGGTGAAAATCACCTTGTTATGGCAAAGGTAATATTTCATTTATAAGCAATGTTGGGAAGTCATTACAAAAGTAATTACTGTAATATATTCAATTTTTTAGTTGCTAAAGAATGGAAGTCATTACTTTAAAAAAGTTGACAATATATAGGTAAAATTTAAGTAACTCAAGTTATTTATATATTGTTTAAACAAAGGACAATGATAATCAGCAGACAATGACATTGCAGTATCAAAACTAATTTGGCAATAAAATTGTGGCATAGAAGAGTTTCCAAGGTATCTGTTGACTTGTTTCAAAGTGTAAAAATATGAAAAAAAAAAAAAAACTTTTGTGTTATATAAATGAACTAGTAGCCTAACTACTAACTCAAACAAATGCGAACTAATCAAACTCAAATACACTTTAAATTACTCTTTTTGTATTTTCCCCAGAGTTTACACTCGCAAAGTCAGGCGGTGCATGATGTGGATTCTTCATCAGCCAAGAACACCCATATTGGAGCGTCTCCTGATGGTTTGACAAACTGTGACTGTTGTGGTCTATCTGTTGTCGAAATAAAACGTCCTTTTTGTGTGAAAGACAAAAGGCTCAAAGATGCAGAAGGCAAATCAGGATTTTGTCTTGTGAAGGGTGAAGATGGGCTGTCGCTGACCTTAGATAAAAAACACAAATACTAGTGTGTAAAATGGAGACTGCATACTTTGCTGTGTACAGAGAAGGATCTTCATATTGAGCAGATCACATTTGATGCTGGAATGTGGAAAGAGGCGGTGGAAAAGGCCAGCATTTCTTCCAGTTCGGTGTGTTGCCTGAACTTCTTGGCAAGTTTTTTACTCGTCTCCCAAACCCTGGAAGTGTGGAGAGTGGAAGTGCTGGAGGACAGGTGTGGTGTTTGTGCAGAAATGAGGAGTCGGTGTGACAGTTCATCATGCTCAATTCAGTGGTTTCATTTTGAATATGTTGGGATTTTGACTTGTCCAAAGGGAAAAGGGTTTTGTCCTAATTGCAGAAAAGTTAACAAGTTCTCAGGAAACCAAAGAAGTAGTAAACAATCAGACATGTTTTCCTTATGTTGATTATTTGTTTGTTTCATGTTTATTTTAATGTTAATGTTTAATGTTGCACTTTAATGTCAAAGCAAACTTTTGTTTATGAATTGTGCTAACTGACAATGGCAATAAATCCTTTCCTTTTGTCACACATCTGTCAAACTGAAACATATAAATGAATTTTATCACAATGGTGACTTGATGTATTAAAGAGAAGTGAAACAGTTTTGTCAAGACTTACTTTTACTTTTACAATACAATAATAACACATTCAAAGTCAACAACAGAATCACGGGCACTGCAAATTACACAGATTTTGTCAATGGGAGACATTGATTCATGCTCTCTGCACTTGACCACATCTGTAGACAGGGGCCCATTGAGAATCTGGTATTTCTGACGAAGCAGACCCTCTCTACATGGATTCTCACATGGGCAATCTTTCGGGAATCTTCAATAGCTACTGCTGTAAGCTGTAATTTACCCTTGGTAAAGGCAGGAATTTTCAGTTGTGCTGCATATGTCTCAATAGTATCAGCCATGTCAAATCCCCCTGTCAGCCAGAATGATGTCTCCTGGCAAGATTTTGTCCAAAAACCCACTTTGCTCAGTGATGATTTTATCGCTTCATCTGCCACCGTAGGCCTGTGAGATGAAACACACGGTTCCTTGTGGTGTGATACCCACCAGAAATGTTATTGTGTTGTGATGCTTGTATGATGACCAAGTCTCTGCTCTTGCTTTTAAATTTCTTGGTCTGTCTATGAACACTTCAAAACAGTCTTTAATGACCGCAACCTTTTTGCCCAGCTTCTTCTGAATTACATTGGCATGGTCAACATAAGCTCATCTCGTTCAGGCCACCTCACCAATGGCTTCATCCTGGTGTACATTATATCAATCATTTCCACCAGAACTCTGGACACGGTTGAAATGGATACACCAAACTCATGACAAGAAAGAAAGTGGTGCATTTAGTCGTAATCTCATCGAGGTGAGAATGTACATTTTGAATTTGGAGAGTGTTTTCTTGTCAGGAATCACTGGCTGAAGTAGCGTGAAGACGTTTGTAGTCCTGTGTAATATAGTTACCTTGTCATCCTTTCCTTCAAAAGACATACTTACAATCAAAAGCAATCAATTTTTTTTCATCTCAATGTTAACTGAGCAGAGGGATTGGATCTTTGCATGAAGTGAGTCTATGGCCACGATTTTGCCCCGCCAGTCTATTATCTTAGCGGAAGGCGCAGAGTTCTCTGTGTGTTGGCCGCTATGAGCTCCAGAGAGCAGCTCCAGCACGTGGCACTGCTGCTCTGCTTTGTCTGATGCCAGTTCAATCAGTGAACCTGCACAACATAACCGTGGAGCAGTGCAAGAAGTTCACTGGAAATAAGAAATAATAATAATCATCATATTTTGCCATCAATTCTAATTTGTCAGTTATGTAGTTAGAAAAAGCCACGTTAAATGCAGTTATTGAATTAGGCAATATATTTCTAAAATAAAATGGATTATTTAATTAATTGACCTTTATTTAACCAGGGAAGTCCCACTGAGATTCAGAATCTCTTTTGCAGGGAGCCCTTTTTAGTCAGACTTGGCTTCAATAAGTTTATTAAATATGTTTTTCCCTTAACAATACAATGTTGTGTCGACCCAGACTTATAATAACAATGATTTGATGCTCGTGGTAAGACCTACCTGAGAATCTTGATCCGTGCGTGAAAAGTTTATGAAAAAAGCATATTATTATTGTCAATACTGGTAGAATTGCAAGCTTTTTTCTCATTATCATCACCATCAATACAACTAGACTGGTCTCCTGGATAAGAGCTCATAACAAATTACATCTCATCTTGAACCCCCTCCCAGTCTTTTCATGTTTTTAACGCACCACACTAAAAAAAAAAAAAAAAAAAAAAAAAAAAAAAAAATCACACCCACACAAGCTGGTAGGACAGGCAAGAGGTGGTTTCCTTGGACAGCATGTCTGTCTCAAGTAGAGATGCTTGCACATTGTCCTTCTTTTAATGCACGTCAGACATTATACATGCAAGCTCATCAAATTGAAAAAAAAAAAAAATAATAAATAATAAAAAAGAGGTTGAAATGATTCGGAGGGAAGACCGAAACTCAAAAGTGCTACTTAATATTGAGAGTAAAAATAACAATGAGAATAACTGCTAAATTTTAACAATACGTAAAAGTGAGGTATAGTAAATATGATAATGATAATAATTATATATATAAAATGATGATAATAATTATATAATACACAATCACTCTGTTGTAATACATACACGTGCACAAACACACACACACGCATCCAGACACTACTCACACTCACACATCCACACAAGACACTCTCATTCCTATTGTGTCATGTTTATCTGTCTATCCTTGTAGTCTGTCATCTTGTTGTTTGTTTTCCCTGTTATTGTTGGTGATTTGTATGCTTTGTATGCATGTTTTTTTTTCTCTATCAATAAAAAAAAAAAAAAAAAAAAAAAAAAAAAAAAGCAGCGGCGTGTCCTCGTTATAATCCTTATGAATGAGACAACTGCCCGTAACCAGGCTCCCGGTCCCGGTGTGATGCGCGCGGAGGGTCCTTAGTGCGTGACCGCGTCTGCAGCCCCTGAACAAACGAGCGCAGGGTTGTGTCCATCCGTCTGGTGTCTGGATGCGCGCGGTGGTCCAGGTAAAGCACAGCGCGGGGCTGTGGTCCAGACTGTGCCAAACGGTTCCGCGCGCGCCCTCATGCCCACTGAAATCTGATTCTTTTTTTTATTAAGTCAACAGGCTTTATGTAAAAGAAAATACATTTTTTAGACAAAGTTGTTAAAGTTTGTCATTTGAATAGACTTTTACCAAAAACATTTCTATTATTACACTTTTTCCCAAACTGAAGCTCTTGTAGTAACTTTTGCTGTGATATTAATGCACTGCTCACGTGTCACATGACACATCTAGGCCAATGGTTCACTGAATGAAATTGTACCCCCCACATCTGGCGGGCACCACACCTGCTGCACTCACAGCGTAGCTATGGAGAGAGCACAATAGAGGCCAACAGAGGAATAACTAAGACTGCCCGTTAAGACTGGTTAAGACCGAGGGGCAAGATCGCGCGGATTATATGTATAAGTGTTGATTTCAAAAAGCAATATTCCTGTCATGAGTTGAAACCCGTTCTCAAAGTCGTCCGATGCTGGATTTGAACCGACAACCTCACAGCCATGTGAGTGGAGCACCTGTGCTCATTTAAGGAGCTCTCTCTGCTCTCCTCCAGGTACGCTTTGGTTTCGTTTGATCATTTTTGGTTTTGCACTCAGACAAATGCACCTACACACCCGTTTTCATATACTTCCATACATTGCACACATTTCACTTTACAGATACTCACACCCCACCAGAGATTATTGTTTATTTTACTTAAAATATGATTTACAATAAACTTAATTTGATTTGGCCCATACCTTGTTTCCGTTTCCCTCATTTTTGTCCCAGACCAAGAGCCAGTCTGTGACAAGTGGGGCTCGTCTTAAGTTAAAGTTGCATTTTACTTTAGTGGCTGTACTTTAATTTTGCAGTTGTACTTTAGTTTTGCAGTTTACTTTAGTATTTTTTGTTCCCTTAGTGCTATATTTGTGTTAAACAAGATTCTTTGGGTTACTTTTTTCAGTGAATTAAAGTAATTTGGTTGTAGTTTAGCAAACTAATGTCTAGTTTCATGTGTTTTGTGTATATTTTGAGGTAGTTTATTGCTAAACTTTAGTGTGAGGGAAATGACTGGTTTGGGTCAGGTTTTGAGGAGAGCATTGAGCACATGTTCCTTTTGTTAGCTTAGCTTTTGGGCTAGGAAGGTAGCAACTCATGTCTGGGCTTTGTTCTGGGTTTGGCCAGGTGGGAGTCCACCTCTTGTAGGTTAATCAGCGAGACTCAATGGGGGGCTCGTGGTGTCCTGTTTTTTAGGCGGCTGGCGAGTGTGGGTAGAGCTTCCCTACTCCTTCCCTCCCTACATCGGCTCGGGTTCACGTCCGTGGGGTCCTGAGGGTGGCTGCATAGCAGGTGCTTTTCAGTCCCACTAGTGCAGTGATTTTCCACTGGTGATTAAAATCCTCCCGCCGGTCTGGCACGAAGACTAGGGGTCAGCTAGTGTTTTTTTTTGTTCGAGGTAGTGGGGTGGATCTCCTGCCAAGACCCAGACAAGCAGCAGGTGAGTTCTGTTTTTGTTAGGGTCATTTTGTGCTAAAATGTCTTCTATTTTGAACAGTTTTGTCCAGTCTCCTTCAGAATTGGCATTGGAGCTTTGTAATAAGGAGCAGTTACTTGAGATAGCTGAGCATTACAAAATAGCAATTGTTGATAAAAAACTTAAAGATACTGTTAAAGAGGTGTTAAAGAAGAAACTTTTGGATTTAGGGGTTCTTAGTGATCAGCCTGTTGCTGGTGCAAGTTTTCAGCCTAGTCCAACAATGTTAACTTTTAAACAGCAGAGGGAGCTGTTGCTGACGCAGTCGGAGAGGTTTAGAGGTTCTAGTAGACTTGTAGATGGACAGTTGGCCGGAGGATGCAAAGTAGGAGTTGAACTGGGAGCTGGTAATATTGTTTTGTTTGTTGGAACATTCATTAATATAGGGCTTTGTGATGAGGCTAGAACCCTCATTTTAAGGAGGGGGGTGTCTGGGCTGCCTTGCAACCCTAACCCTAGGGCCATGTGAGTGGAGCACCTGTGCTCATTTAAGGAGCTCTCTCTGCTCTCCTCCAGGTACGCTTTGGTTTCGTTTGATCATTTTTGAGTGACTGCGCATGTATGCGCAGTCACTATTTGCTCCAGTAAAAATTTATTATTATCTTTTCCCTTTTATTCCCACTTTTTCCAGCCTTTCAACTCATTAACCGTTTCACTGAGATCACCAGTTTTCACTTCTTCACGTACTCCCTTATATAATCTTCCCTGCCATTACTTTTCACCTCTTCAACTCTTATAGTTTTTAAACTAGATCTAACATCTTCCTTAACGGGATTGAACTCGACCTAGTCCCAGAATTTAAGTACCTTGGGGTTGTTTTGGATCCAACATTGTCCTTTAAAAGCCACATTAAAAAAGTGGCTCAGGTAATTAAATTTAATAATCGTAATTTTCAACACATTCGAAATAATTTACCTACAAGTGCTGCTAAAAAATATTTCTATTCTATGATTATTTCTCACATTGACTATTGTTTGACAAGTTGGTCACTTGCCTGCCCCACAACATTTAAAACCATTGAATCTCTTTACAAGAGAAGCTTAAAGATACTTGATAAAAAAAATATATCTTACCATTACTGCCATGTCCTGAAAAAACATAGATTACTGGACCTTAATAATATGATTAATTTGAAAAGATCATGCCTAATTTACAAAGTTTTACACTCTCTTGCCCCTCCACCTCTAAAAGAATATATTAAATGCAATGAGAATCCAACAAGGACCACGCGAGCCACCACTAGAGGTGATCTGCTGATACCTCACAGACGCACCACCTTTGGCCAGACTGTTCTGTCTGTCCAAGGTGGAAATCTGTGGAATAGTCTTCCATTAACACTTAGACAATGTTCTACGTATAATTCCTTTAAAGCCCAAATGAAAAACTGGCTCTGGACGAACCAAACCTGCACCCATCTGTAACTTGTAGATTTTTAGTTTGTTTTTGTATGTGAGACAGAAGCATGTATGGGTTGAATGTAAATATGGGGATTTGTGTGTATGAAATGTACATTTCTTCTTGAATATGTCTTTGTATTGATGTGCAATAACTGTGGAATGTGCAATGATAGGGAATGTGCAATATGTGGGATTGTGCAATGAAAGGGATTGTGCAATGTAAGGGACTGTGCAATGAAAGTGATTGTGCAATGAAGGGGATTGTGCAATGTGTGGGACTGTGCAATGAATAGGCTTGTGCAATATGTGGGATTGTGCAATGAATAGGCTTGTGCAATGAGTGGGATTGTGCAATGAAAGAGTGTGCAATGATCGGGATTGTGCAATGAAAATGAAGTTATTTATGAAATGTACCTTTTTCCCTCCCACTGACCCCGCCCGTTGGGACTACAGATGGAAATTAGCCTTTGGCTATAATCTGGTGTGTTCACATTCATGTTTTTATCATGTCTGTTTATTAACATGCTCTGTCCCAATCAAATAAATAAATAAAAAAAAAAAAAACTATTAACAAATTAAACTTAAAATGTCCCCATTAACCTCCTTTCAAAATAAATACCTGTCACACTTTTCACTTTTACCTGCCACCAGATGGAGCCAAACTTCCCATTTCACTGGGTTAGCCTTTTCCCTGTTCTTTGTCCCTCTCATGCTCAGAGCTGTAAGTGGTCCAACGAATAAGGCTTTAGCCCTCGAATATCCTGATCCAGGTTCGATCCCCACCTCTCACACTAAATGTGAACTTCATTGGGGGATTTCTGTTTTAAAACTTATAGTTAAAATCCAATAGTTTTTACTGATTTAACTGTGCCAAAGTTAACTGTTGATGTGGTTTCACTTATACTTGTTTTACCTGATTTAATATGCCTAAGTTGACTTTGTTCTCTCCTTAAATATTTGTTCACTTCATAAGCTTGTCACTTTTGATGTTTAACCTTATCTGAATCTTCTCACTGTGTGCTATCACCTTTGACCCAATTCACACTGCACAGGTCTGCTCACAGGTGTTGTCCGTCATCCCTTGATTGGCACATGGCAGTTTTTTGCCTGTCTCTTGGACAATGAAGTTTCACAGAACATGTGGCTGAGTGGATAACTCACGGCACTGGAAACCAAAGGTTCCGAGATCAAGACACGCCACTGCCAAATGTAAAATTATGAAAAAATGTGAAATGAAGTGCCAACATGGTTAAATGTATTTATCACTAATAAGAGTACGATTTAACAATTATGACTTTAGTACTTGAGATGACTGTAAATTATAAAATAACTGGTTGCATCAACTGGAGGCAAACAGATATAACTGTTTGACATAACTTTGCACTTAGTCTGCCTCACAGGTGTTGTGCATAATGACGTGATTGGCTGCTCAGTTTCTTTTTGTCTCTTAGACTGCTTTGTTTTACAGAACATATAGCCAAGTGGTAGGGCACTTGTCTCACAAACCAGAGATTACCGGTTCAAACCCCGGAGTTGCCATATTTTAAATGACAAGAAATGATGAAAACTATTTGTAAGAAAACACAATGCATTACTCGCTAAAAAAGAGTTTATTCAATTTGAAATGACAGAGATTTATGTCTTGCTATCTGAAGATCTTTAAGATAATATTTCAAACTTTAACTTCCCGCTCTTGGTTCTTAAGAGGATTATCCAATCAGAAAGCAGAATGAGCCTCACATGACTCCCTCATTTGCATTGCCAGTTTGATTTCTTCTTTGAGCTGGTGTTGCACCACGATACAGACACATGTGTCTGTGATATGGTCAGGTACTTGTTTCCACTCAATTTGGTAAAAATAAATTCTGCTTGCATTGTGAAGGAACATACATCTCTTGAGTAATCCATTATTAAGAATCTGATGTCTCATTAAGTGGTATGTAAGAGATGACATATGATCCATAGCTAACCTTGTTACTGCTATGTTAATAGCTTATAATCATCAAAACATGAGTAAGTTAATTTCACAAATTTGAAAAGTTCACTTTGTTCTCTCCTCTAATGATATTTCACTTCAAAGGTTCAACATTTCTATTATGACTTGAATGGGTCTTCATTCTTGTCATCAATATCTGATTCTTGTTTTCACAAGTGACCTTGTGGTCCAGTGGGTAAAACATGTAGTCTGGTGTTCCACAGGTTGTAGGTTCGAATCCCAGGCCTGACAACTTGCTAACATTTTCACTGATAACACCAATCACATAGTAACTGATTCTCATATCTCTAATAGGTTACTGGATAAGGTAAATGACTGTGAATCACAAGGTCTGATGAGTAAATTAAACCTTTTCACTTTAACATGAAAACTGGAAAACTTAACCTTATAGTGTCGCTTCGCCGTTTTGGACAAGATAGCTGCTTTAAGCTTGGCCCCTCCCACATTTTCACGGCAAGCAGTCACTCCGCAATTGCTTCAGCAATTGCAGTATCTAGTTGGTTTTGCACTCAGACAAATGCACCTACACACCCGTTTTCATATACTTCCATACATTGCACACATTTCACTTTACAGATACTCACACCCCACCAGAGATTATTGTTTATTTGACTTAAAATATGATTTACAATAAACTTAATTTGATTTGGCTCATACCTTGTTTCCGTTTCCCTCATTTTTGTCCCAGACCAAGAGCCAGTCTGTGACACTTGCAGTAAAACACTTTTACAATTGTCACAAAACTGCATTCAAAGTCATTATATGTCTCTAAGTGTTGAATTCAAAAAGCAATATTCCTGTCATGAGTTGAGACTAAATTCAAACCCGTTCTCAAAGTCCGATGCGGGATTTGAACCGACAACCTCACGGTCCATGGTCCTGTGCACTACTGCTTTTTTTATTTTTTTTATCTTTTATTATCAAAAATACAACATTTTAAGGAATTTTGAAATTATTTACAATTTATACATAAACACGCACAAAAAAGCACACATAGGGGGAAATTGGGGCAAAACACACAAGGGAATAAAAATCACATTAATAAGTTGCATGTTAGGACATTTTTGTTTTTATGTCCATATTTTAGTTTTCTCTCGTTGTTTGACAGTTTTTAAATTTATTTATTTCCTCATGTATGAAAAGATGAGACAATGGTTTATAGAAAAAACTCCAACTGTCCAGAAGCGTCGATGTGAAGGAGAGTGTTGTTCTTTGCCAGAACCATCCTGAAGCGATGTGGAACGACTGAGAACAAGTGCTTTAGGTGGGAGCAGAGAAGTCCCCTGAAGAGTGGCCAGTGCTGGGCAGATCTCCCTTCAAAGTGGTGGATGTTCCGGACGAGGTAGATGGTGTACCGAGCTATCTCCATGACAATGCGGGCTAGATGGACGTTGGCTCCAGAGCGCTCACCAAATGGCCCGAACAGGAGAAACCAGTGCAGCTGATCGCCTTCCCCAGGGTCCGCCGGCGGGGGAGACTCCACAACAGTCTCCGGGCGAGAAGGTCCTGTACCCGGGTCCAGAAGGGGCGGATGGCCGGACACGTGAGGAGGAGATGGTGCAGGTCCTAGTAAGATTCACCACAAACTGGACACTCCGAGCCACACCTGTCAGGGATGAATGAATGGAGGATGCTGCGCGTGTAAATAAGCCTGTGTTTAAATTTAAAAAAAAAAATTGGAAACTTGAGGTGAGGTGTACCAATTAAACGTGTTTGCCCAGATGGATGCAGTGTTGTGAGATGGATAGGATTGTGACCACCTGTGTTCCGCTGTGGGTTTCCGAGCCACTCCAGCCAACAAAATGGAATAAAAGTGACGCGTGTGTAGGACCGACAGCCTCTTCCTCCCTGCATCTGTCACAAACTCAAAGTCCAGAGCTCCAACCTTCCATCCTGACAAACTCACGTCTGGAGAGTGAGACCACGTCTCAAGTAAGAGTTTCCTGATAATGTACAACAGAGTCAACACATTATTTCTCCTGAAAACAACTTTGTGTGCTTTAAACCTGCACCTGACAAATTCAATATCAAAATTCCCAAATCTGTCAAATCTACCAGCCGGATCAGCATAATGAAGAGTAGAAGCCCCAACAACCCCTGTTTTCACAAGGACAGCTACTCCACAGGAGTGTGTCGAACCCAGGGCACAATGTACAGTTCCCAAGGACATTCCCTCCACCATGTGCACATGCTCTGGACCCCAGTGGGTCTCCTGCACGCACAATACATCCCAGGGAAGGTTATAGAACGCACTGTGCATGCTCCACAGGCTCCGTAAACCCCCAGAGTTAAGAGACAGGAGGGAGAGAGCCATAACAAAGAAAAAAGAGAGAGTTACAGCCATCATTTTGTTTTTTTCACACATTGTTTGCTTCCCGCACCATCATTTTCTCTTTTCCTGCTGTATTCTTCCCAAACCATTAGATCATTTAAACTAGATGTGTCGCTGGACTTTGCAGTGGGAACAGGAAGGGACGAACGAGCCGGAGACTTCCCTTTGGGCGTCTCAGGCGCAGCCTTAGTTATGTTTGGACTGGTTTGTTTTTTTTCGCTCTTTGACAAAGAGCGTCTTGTCCGTCGTTTCTCCTTGGAGACACTTCGCCCTCTCTCGTTCGGCCCCTCAAGCTTAGAGTGCTGAGCAGCTTCTGTACCCAGCCTCTCTCCTTCGAGGGTAAAATGCAGGACCGGCCCTGCATCCATCCCTCTCCGAGTTCAGCCGTCCCTACTGCGGCTTTAGAAGTAGCACCCTCACAAGTGCCCTCCCTCTGGGTTGAGGAGGAGCCGGTGCGGGAAGGCTCCACGGCCTCCTCCTGTCCAGACGCCTCGTCCACACTGGAAAAAAGACAACTCACAGCAGATATTTGTGACAGTTCAGAGCTCGGAGGCTCAGTAACAGGATCACATGTCTCCTGGGGTGCACACAATAACTCTCTTCCGTCTGTTCTCCCTGCGTGTCCTCTCCCCCCTGTACCTCACCCTGTTGAGACCCACTGTCATCCTCACATATGCACAGGTGACGGAAAAGCCTACAGTCCCTGCACTTCTGCGCCCTGGGCCTATCACACTCCTGGGCGTAGTGTCCCTGCTCCCCGCAGTTGCGGCAGAGGAAGTTGGGGCACTCTCTCAATATGTGGTCCGGCTGGAGACAACCTCTACACACGCGCACCTGTCGGTCATGGATGACTCGGAAATATTCAGGCCCAGCAGCGGTGTCAAATCTAACAGAGTATGGCAGAGAGCGCACAGCATCAGTGAATCTTACCTTCACATAGCGCGTGCCATCCGCCACCGTTGTCCCCGGCCACATTCTCCTCCTCACCTCAGAAACTGGGGTGACTCCCCAGAACAGGAGCTTCCCCTCGATCTCCTCGTCCTTGATGTAAGCCGGCAGACCCATAAAGGATACGACCAGCTCGTCGGTGCTGATGTCTCGCCCGTGCACTTTCGGATCGGTCTCCCCGATCCGAAAGCCATCCAGCAGGCCCTCCTTTGCCCCCGCAGTTGCCACGGTCACCTCGTACTTTTGTTTGGAGATCTGCCTGCAGGCCAGAATCTTCCCGCTCACTTCATTTGCAGCTCGAATCAAAGCCATCGGGGACATTTCTCCTCCACCTTCAATCTCCAACACCACTGTCAGCTCCTTATTGTAATCCAACACTCTCCTTTTTTCCTCCTGCCTCTTGGCTTCAGCACAAGCCTTTCTCAATGCTTCTTCCAGCTCACGCTCCTTTTCTCTCTGCTTCTTTCTTTCAGAAATCACATTTTCATCAGTAATCCATCATTGACAATACTCTTTACAGCATTATTTCCAGTTCCAGATCCTGTGCCATGCGGTCAGTCTGAGAAGATGCCATTGTTTGCTCAAAAAGAGCAAACAAAAGTAGGAATCCACCCCCCAGTCAGCAGAACTGGGAGGGAATAAAAAACAGTCCAAAAAACTACATAAAAAAGTAAAAAACAACCAAAAACGTCAAATAAACAGCAAAAACTTTCCACTTGCTCCACTAACAGCAGCTCCTTCCTCACACACACTTCCTGCTTGGCTCCTCCCAGTGGGCAAAGTCCAGCTGGTATGGCCGTAAACGAAACTGCTGGCATGAAATGCCTCTTTATAACTCTCACACTATTGGACGTTACTCTCTGTATGGTTGCAAATGAGAAGTTGATACTTATAATGGCTAAATGGCTATTCATAATCTCAATCAGCACACTCTTTTTTTTTTTTTTTTTTTTTTTTTGGCAGAGGATGGACAATGGTTTTAGTATGCGATGGCAGAATCAATCTAAAAATGTAAAAAAAAAATCCAAATATACAACTTTGATGTTTACACAGTTCACCCTCCTAATGGCATAGTGCTTTAAAAGCTTACAGCACCTGCTATTCCCAAGCGTCTCCCATCAAGGTACTAACCAGGCCCGAGCTGGCTTAGCTTCCGAGATCAGACGAGATCGGGCGTTGTCCAGCTGTATGGCCGTAAGTAAAAGCTGCTGGCATGAAATGGCTCTTATAACTTTCAACTATTGGACGTTACTCTCTGTTATGGTTGCAAATGAGAAGTAGACACAGCTAAATGGTATTCATATCTCAATGAGCCATACTCTTTTTTTTTTTTTTTTTTTTTTGCAGAGGATGGACAATGGTTTTAGTATGGGATGGCAGAATCAATCTAAATATGTAAAAAAAAATCAAATTTACAACTTTGATTTTTACAGAGTTCACCCTATAATGTGCATAGTGCTTTAAAAGCTTACAGCACCTGCTATTCCCAAGCAGTCTCCCATCAGGTACTAACCAGGCCGAGCTTGCTTAGCTTCCGAGATCAGACGAGACAGGCGTTGTCCAGCTGATATGGCCGTAAGCGAAAGCTGCTGGCATGAAATGCTCTTTATACTTCAACACTATGGACGTTATGCTCTGTAATGGTTGCAAATGAGAAGTTGACACTTATAATGGATATTCATGTGAGTCAGCAATACTCTTTTTTTTTTTTTTTTTTTTTTTTGGAGAGGATGGACAATGGTTTTAGCATTGGGATGGCAGAATCAGTCTAAATATGTAAAAAAAAATTTTTTTTTTTTTTTTTTGGAGAGGATGGACAATGGTTTTAGCATTGGGATGGCAGAATCAGTCTAAATATGTAAAAAAAAAAATCCAAATATACAACTTTGATTTTGCACATTTCACCATAATAATGTGCATATTGCTTTAAAAGCTTACAGCACCTGCTATTCCCAAGCAGTCTCCCATCCAGGTACTAACCAGGCTCAAGCTTGCTTAGCTTCCGAGATCAGACGAGAACAGGCGTTGTCCAGCTAGTATGGCCATAAGTGAAACCTGCTGGCATGAAATGACTCTTTATTGGACGTTATGCTCTGTAATGGTTGCAAATGAGAAGTTGACACTTATAATGGATATTCATGTGAGTCAGCTATACTCTTTTTTTTTTTTTTTTTTTTTTTTTTTTTTTTTTTTTTTTTGGAGAGGATGGACAATGGTTTTAGCATTGGGATGGCAGAATCAGTCTAAATATGTAAAAAAAAAAATATTTTATTTTTTATTTTTTTTTTTTTTGAAGAGGATGGACAATGGTTTTAGCATTGGGGATGGCAGAAACAGTAAAATATGTAAAAAAAATATATATATATATTTTTTTTTTGGAGAGGATGGACAATGGTTTTAGCATTGGGATGGCAGAATCAGTCTAAATATGTAAAAAAAAATTTTTTTTTTTTTTTTTTTTTTTGGAGA